>PVHX01001137.1:13854-78844 GCA_004024805.1 Geosciurus inauris | reverse complement strand
ACACCATGTGCTCTTTAAGGCAGTGCCATGATACGCTGCCTTACTACAAGCCCAAAAGCAATAAGATCAATTGATTGTGAACTGAAACTTCAAAAACTGTGAGCCCAAATAAACTTTTTATCTTTTTTTTAATTGGTTATTTCAAATATCTTGTTACAGTAATGGAAAAATGACTAACAAAAATTAAAGTTCAAAAGCTATTCTAAGATCCAGTTCAAATTAATTCCAGAATTCCTACAATCAATCTTGGACTTACACTAAGGTAGTCTTCATATTATTCTCTGTATACTAATTTCCTAATCAGACATAAGCCTTTATTGACTACACTAAAATGGTAATTTTGGGTAGCACGTATACTCCCAAGAGAGGCAAAAATATAATCATGATTTTCCTGTGTGATAAGAAAATTTACTTTCTTATTTCTGAAATTGTTCTTTACTTATAAAACATGCACACTAGTAAAAAAATGAAAAATATATTTCACACACACACACACCAAAGTTATTCAGTAGTTTAGGTACACCAGAAGGAAAAATGAAGTTTTTTAAACCACTATTCACACTATTCAGTATAATTGTTGGAAGTTTATAAATTAAGAAGAAGAGTACTTTCTCTTATATTGAAAATCCAATACCCTGGATTTACTACAAAATATTCTAGGAGTCATTTTGTGTATAAGACCTTATTATAGTGGAAAAGGAGACCAAAGCAGGGAAGAGTAGTTTGGCCTTTTTATATCTTTTCTGGGACAGACATCACTAGACTTTATGCACCAGTGGATTTATTTAGAAGCAATTTTTTATTTCTACTTGGAAACAGACTCACATTTTCACATGAAAATGTTATGAATCTAAGCAATTTTCATTGTAGACACTACTCTCAAGTTGATCATATTTTTATTATGGTACCACAAATAACATTTTAGGTCAGATATGAAGCAATACGCCCAACATATACTTTTTTGAAATGATATGAACCTTCTACTTCTGATTCATCTTCCTTTACTGCTCATATTCTCCTGATGAAGGTTGCCTCCAAATGTTTTCTTTCTAATAAAAATGTTTCATATCACTCCTAAGAGGCTAAATATCTTTTTTATTATTCTTAAAACTAATTTATAACATTATATAATTTTAACAGCTGGTTTAGTCATATTGAGATTTGCAATCAAAGTTTCCACCATCTGGAAAGTTGATATCTAATTGAGTGGTCCCTGACTATATGTATAGCATACATAAATGGCATTATGTTCATTCTCTAAATTTTTATTTTATAAGTTCAGTAATCTTTACATGTTCTCTAAAAGTCTTATACTTAGTGTTAATTTGTTAAGTCTTTTGTAGCAAAGTATCACAAATGGGTGACATGAACAACAGCACTGTGTTGTCTCACGGCTCTGAAGCTTGGAAGTCTGAGATCCAAGTGTCAGCAACGTTGGTTCTTTTAGAAGCTATGAGAATCTGTCCCATGCCTCTGCCCTAGCTTCTGGTGGTTTCTAGCAATCTTTGACATGCCTCAATTTGTAGATACAGGACCCAGTACCTACCTTGATCATCACATGGAGTTCTCCCTGTGTGTATACCTATGTCCAAATTTCCCCTTTCCTAAGGACACTAAACATATTGGATTAGGGCTCACCCTAATGTTTTCAGTTTAACTGTTTCTATTTGCAACAACCTTATTTCTGAGTAAATGCAGCTACTGGGGGTTAGGACCTCAAATGTGAATTTGAGGGAGAGAGAATTCAACTCATAGCACACATATTCTACTCACACTCACACTTGCTTTCTTCATGCCTTTTTTCAGTAAACGAGTGTTTACACTTCTGAAGACTTTCAACAATGTAAGATGATGAGGTAGCAGATAGAAGTACTAATGTTAAGATCAGTCAGTGGAGCTAACAATTCAGCCAATTCTTGTAAAACCATCCTGCCTATTGAAGTAGACTGTCTTACTGCTCAGAATCACAGTTTATGCCCAGCATCCTTTTCCTAGTATATCGTTTGCTTTCTGTTTTCTAGCTATCACCATGCACAGATAGCCATTGCATCCTAAAGTGAAATAGCTTTCATAACCCACTGTTTTGCATGCAGCCCATGATTTCAGTCAAAAAAATGTTTTAAACAATAGCAGCTCTATGACATACAACAAGGGTATTATTTAAGTTTGCTTCACAAGTATTTGCAAGCAGTGGAGCAAATAGGTTTTACTACTTTCTGAGTACCAACTCCAGTCAACTGACGAATTGAATTTGGAAACAGATTAATTAAAAATTCTCAGGCCAAGGGAATTGTAGATTCTCAATATTCAACATTAATTGGGATAAATGAAGTGATTTAGTCATGTCATGGCCCATCATATTGGTCCTAAATAATCTTAAAGAACCTTAAAATAATTCAGGACATCCAAAGATAATTGCTATCTAGATAAGCATTATAATCATCTGTCCTCAGATCCTGTATCCCCTGATGTCTTTGGTTTATAAATTTATCCTCCTGTTCCATCTGAGGATATTTCCATGTTAGCTCTGTGCTTCATTCTCTTGATTACCTCTCTCAATTTTTGCACCATTTATCTTCTAGGGGCCATAACCTGGAAACCAATTAGGTTAAGACAGAGACACAGTAAACACTAGGTTCTTATGCCTCTTGACTATTGCTACCGTTGAGTAAGGTCATGAAAATACAAGATCTTCCTACGTCAACATTCCAGTGTCCATTTCTGTATTCCATGGGCTGAGAGGTCCCATGACAATGGAGGCTTCTTGCTTCCAGCAAGGCTACAATGGAGCCTCACCTGGTGGGATATCTGTGTACTCTTCCTCAAGACATTCCTAGAAACCTAAGCAAGATCTCTTCCATCAGTCTCTCCAGTTATTTTCTAAGCACCCCAAATTACAGTCTCTCTTCAGGAGCAAGAGTTCAGATCTTTAGCCCAAGTTGACAGCAAGACCCAGAACTGAGAGTCAGTCCAAGCTTACAGCATAGCAGAAAGACTCATCACACAAACCCTCCAGTATGAGCGCCTGTTCCTCCAAGGAGCTGTGGTTGGTGGCTGGGTTAGAGGTAGAGTGGTTGTCATGGGAACAGGGAGGTATATTTAAGCTACTATCTCATCAGAATCCCAATAATGGTGAGGTAGGTGAAAGAGGTGAAAACAAAAGTGAAAGGTGAGATGAATTGAAGCAGCCAGTATTATTTGTTTTATATCTTATCACTTTCCATGAAAGATTTAATATGATTTACAACATAGCACATGCAATAAAACAGGAAATTATACACAGAGATTAAACAGAACCAGGCAAAATGTAATTTAGAAGAAGAGATCTAGACAAGGAAACAGATGAAATAAGCAACTTTTATCTAGATCTGGATTAACAGACAGACAAGCCAGGTAGTTGTCAGGGACACGGATTTCCAATGGATAATAAAACATCACTATAATCAATTCCCTCATTAAAGAGTCAAGTCAAGATTCAAACTTCCCCTTACTGCCCTACTCTGTCTTTTTATTATTTCCCTACCCATATATAAAGAACTTAGATGTCAACAAAGTCAGCTGAGGCTCTAAAACCAGACAAAGTTCTGTTTACAGGGAATAAGTAATTTAGTTTACTAAATCTGAAAACTTGCATTACAGCTTCTAGGAAATTGTCTTGGAATTTTATAATTCCATAATGTCTATAAATCATAAAATATTAAAGAAAATTTTAAAAATAGAGAAAATAGAACATTGACAAATACTTTGGACCGTATTAATGAATGCATTCTTAGCTATAACTTCTTAGAAAAAAATTCCTTCCACCCAACCACATCAATTTGTAAATATATTTTTTTAATTTCATTTTGAAGTATCAGCATATTTAACCTGCCTATCAAGTATGGTACTTCTGTCTGGCCTCCCAGGTAGCACAGTCAGTAAGAAGCCTATTAAGGCAGCTCTTCCCCCTCAGACTGACCATATCCAGAAACCAGAATCTTGGCCATAATAATTAGATAGGAATCCACCTATGAAAACTAGAAATAGTTCTCAATTCATATTGTTTAAAGTTAAAAAAAAGTTTGCTATGTCAAATCACAGTCAAAAATGGAAAATCTATACATACTACTATACTTAAACATTCATTAACAAACCCAACTTTCTGCAAATAATCCTGCAATTTCATTCTGACAAGAACTACAAAATTCTTCTCAGTAAAGAATTACTGTTCCTTATTCAGTTTGGCTAACAGAATAGATTTTGTTCTTGTCCAGTTTGTATTTATCTTCTTATAAATTCTGGTAGTAACATTATATTTGAACTTCTAATATTTCTAATGTATTATTTTGAGACTCTGTACAACTTTTATATGTTAAGCATACCTTAATAAAGTGGTAATAAATAAATTGATTGATTGATTTAGAGAAGGTAAAAGGTACATTTAAATAACTGAAATCAGGTTGATTTAAAACCTTTAATAACTTTTTTCAATGGAAGATGACTTCCTATCATATGCTCTGTAGTAAGAGTCATTTCTTTATTCAAACTCAGATCTAAACTAACTTGGTACCTTTTCACCAACAAAACTATCATTCTAAATCTCTGTTCTTTGCTCTGATGTGGAGTCAGGGGCTGCTAAGGTTTAAAAAATAAAAATAAAAATAAAAAACACATTCCTATTGGAGTCCAAACAGAACCCAACTAACCCCAATGGACTCAGAAAAGAATGCCACGTCACCATCTGTGAAACATAGTGAAATATCCCCTATATGTTGCAATATCTCAGAGCTGCTAATGTTAACAAAACCAGGCAAAATGTAATTTAGAAGAAGAGAAGAAGAGAAAATTATGGGGACTGCATACAGGTTGCCAAACACAAATGTTATTTCATATTTATAGAATAATATGTAAAGTTTTCATAAAACAATATGTAAATAATGCATATAATAACACATAAATAGGGATATTTATAGAATACTATATAAAGTATTTCAGATTTATAGAATAATATTTGATATGGGCACAACCTTATGAGGCAGGTAAAACAAATCATGTATTTATTCTCATTTTACAGTTAAGGAAGCTTGGAGTCTCCCATCTGTACAACATGGTAAAAATCATCATCATGAAGTCAGATGGATCTAGGTTCTAAGTCGAGGGCATTCACTTGATATAGGTTCTTATCTCTACTCATCTTCACTTCCTTCAACCTCATAAACTTGTTGTGAGGATGACATAAGATAATGTAGACAGAGCACTGGTATGATCCTAGTATTTTGCTACTGTTGATTCAATAAATAACTTGTTTCTCTCCTGTTTCATCCTTCAGGCAGCTGGATCAAAAAATGGCAGAGTTCAGAAGAAAACCTGACATCAAAAAATGGCAGAGTTCAGAAGAAAAACTTTCCTGACTTCTGAGAGTTAGCTGAGGAGCTAAAATTCCCTTGGCACTTATGCTCCATGCTTGCTCAGACCTTGTGAATATTTCTCTAGCAAAGATATGGGGTCAGATCTAGAATTTTTACATTCTAACACACAATTTGGGAGCTCCTTCTTTATGAAAAGAATACAAAAATTAAAACTTCAAAATGAAATATAAAAATGCTGTTTATTTAGAATAAGAGAATAAACCACAACAAATGATTAATTTTAAAGAACTAAAAACCACAGCATTGCAAAATCCAGAAAAATAATATAGTGATTATTTATTGACTATCAAGAATACCTCTACAGTACCTTTATCCTACATCTTTGGCTGCATTCTCTTCATATGAAAATTTTGGAGCATTTTTCAAAATACAGAGATTAGAATAATTCCGTCTTTCCTCTAGTATAGTTGATTGTTTTGTTTTATATTGAAGGCAGTGTGTGTGTGTGTGTTTCTAGGTCTGGAACTACAAAACTTTGCTAAGGCCTGATATGGCAGATACTCTGGTGTGCTATGTGATGGGTTAGAATGCATAAAATAAGCAATTTTACCAGTTTGTCATAATGCTACAGATTTGTCTTATGAACACAGGAATTCTGATAAATCCTATTTAATGTAATAACAATAAAAAAGATGGAATACTACTTATTAGAAAGATCTTCTACTTTAATTGCATATCAATACAAACTAGATCTTTTGCATTCAATTTTACATGTCTGACAATTGGGAGAATTTTCTGTAGGGTAGTTTCGGGCTCCATGCATGTCAAGCTTTGCTTAACCTCTCTTACCAGCATACTTCTGGAGCTAGGTTTATGTCATCATACTGAAGCCTTAGGTCATGAGACTCTGTAGAACAAATACAGATTTTCTCGTAAGCTATTTGTATACTAGGATAACTAACAATCACTGAAGTATTCTCTTAAGTGACTACAAACTATGCAAATTATTTTCTAAATCCTTTAGCCAGATCCCAGAATTGCATGCAAGCCCTGTAATACCATGCACCACGACAAGAAGTTATATCCAAATAAAAATTTAGTGTGAAGAGAGAAGGCTTAACTGGTTGCTAAAGAAGCATCTTTTTTGTTTATTCAATTTTACAAAATATATGACCAAGGTTAGCTCAAGTGAGAAGCCCTGAAACTTCAGCTCCATCAACTTTGCAGAAAACCCATCCAGAGAGAGACCCAGGTCCCATCTATACCAGGGAGCCAATTTTATCAGAGATCTCTACTTTTCCTTCTGAAGGAGAAATATTTTTGGGATTCTCAAGCAGTTTAAAAGGTTAACTCCTTACAAAGACTACATTTACCAGCTTCCTGTTGCTTCTTTGACCAGTCTCATTGCTTTCAAAAACTGGAGAAACCTCTTCGCAAAGAAAAACAAATAATTTATAGCCGGGAGAAAGAAATGTCTACTTATTAGTTGCACATTCCATGACATTTTCACCTTAAAATATTTTTTAATATTTTAGCCATAACTACAATTTTGGTTTGCTCATGCTGTACTAATATTTCAGATTCACTTTAATGCTGAAAACACCAAGTGCAAATGCTTCTGCCACACATTGTAACTATTCCGACTTGTTTTCATTTCACCACAGCTCTTTGAGCAGCCACTGAACTAATTCAATTTTCAGGCCCATTAATCTGGAACTTCAAATCAAAGGAGAGACCACGCATCTCCCAGATGTGTTTGCAGAGCAGCAGCAACTGTAGCAGAGGCACCTTTAAAATGTTTTTCGCAGCCTACAGATCAGTGTGCACGCCATTTCTCAGGGCCTTAACCCACATATAGATGGCACCTTAAATGCCAGAAGGAAGGGAATGTTACAACTTGTCCTTTCCTCATCGTTTGTCATTAATACTAACAAGGTCCAGCCTTTCCACCACGTGAGCTTAATAATACTTGTTTCTAGAATCCCCTGGTCTCCCACTCTGAATACCTCTCAGTAGTTTGATCACTCAATTTCCTCTCACCCCTCTGTTCATCTATTGCTCAGGAAGATATAAAATTTAAAAGCAACAGAAACTAAATGCCCTAAACTAAATGTTCAGGTAGCTCTGATGCAAATGAAAGGCTAAACATATGCAATGATTTGGACATGGTTTGAGTGTGTCCCCCAAAAGCTCATAAGCTGGAAGTTAGGTCTCCAATGTATGGTATTAAAAGGTAGCAGAGTGGCCTAGTGGTTGGGGTCTATGTCATGACCACTGTTGTGAAGGGATTAAAGTTGTTCTCATGGAGTGAGTTAAATCCTGCAGCAGTGGACTAGTTCCTATGAGCTGGTTGTTATAAAAGAGCAGCTCTGTCCCCTCTTGCTTCTCTCTTGCCATCTGAGCTCTTCTGCCTGTACCACCCTTTCATGCATCCCTGCCATGCTATGATGAGCCAGGGGGCCATGCTGTTTGGAATTTCCAGCCACCAGAATCATTAGCCAAATAAACTTCATTTCTTTATACATTACCTAGTGTCAGGTAATCTGTTATAGCAAAATAAAATGGATTAAGGTAGTGTCCCACTAACAGTGTTTATCAACATTATCTGGATAATAAATTGTCCAGGGTTTTTTTTTTTTTTTTTTTAAAATACCAATACTTGGGACTTAATCGAGATTAACAGAAGCAGATGCTCTGAGGGTAGGGTTCCAGCATAGGTATTTTTCTAATAGTTTCCCAAGTAAATCTATTTTGGTATTTTATTTTTAAGGGGAAAGAAAGGGAAAAAAATCTAGAGCTCATATTTTAGAATTTCAAACTACAAAAAGCAAAAGAGGTATTTTAAGGGACCCAATGGAAGAGGGCTTTCCTAGCAGCCTTAAATATCCCATAGTCAATTTACTTCTCCCATTCAAAAATAGATTCTTCTCTGAAGATTCTTCCCCTATGCCACCAAATTAGAATTAAACCAACTGAAAGGCCAAAATCCTATAGCAATTCAGACCCACAACATCTGTAAAATGTTCCTTTCATTTTCAGCTCCCACATTCAACTACTGCATTCTGTGCATGTCACAGACAGTGACAGCAGATGTCATTATAGAACTGAAATTTTTCTTTCTGTCAATGTTGTTTATTAACCAGAGCTATGTGAGCACCCATCATAGATAACATGCACTGGGAAACATCTGAATATTAAGAAATAATTACAAAGATAACACTTCCTTATCTATAAAATCCTATGATTCTGTATAGATCTCCTCTTTACAGAGACTCTTATGAGATGGGATGTTGGATACAATAAAAACCAGATGATTTCCTCAATTGTTCCCTTTCTGATCTGCCTGAAATTCTTATTTCCTCAAGATGAGTCAGTACATTTCATGGGCTCAACCTGGAAACGGTGACACATTATCCTGTAGCAATTACTAACCCCTTGGCACATATTGGCTGCCAGATCACCTGGAAAAAACTTTTCCAGAGTTTAGGATTCTGGACAGAATGTTCAATAGGAAAAGAAGAGACAAGGAAAGTCCAAGCCTCAGAGAGGCAGGGAGAACTGCTGCCCTGAAAAGCACACAGATGCCCCATAAAGAAGGAGAGACCTGCAAAGGCATGGTCTCAGAAAGGACAAGAGACAAAGATCAAAAGAAACGAACAAATCTCAGCCTCTGCCTGCTCCTCAGTGTGGCTTTGAGCAGGCTGGTCTGTTTATTCTAGACATCTTGCTGCTGGTTAAACACTTTGGCTTTTTGACTCTTTACCTGGACAATTCTCCTCCAGTGTTTACCTGGCCTCTGGCAACTTGCCTAAACTTATCTTTCACCAGCTGCTGCCACCACCACTGACTAACACCATGTGTAGGGCAGGATGATGTCCTTTCAAAAGAAAGTCTAAAAGAGAACTGCAAGTCCTTGTTAGCAAAGGAGAAGAAAGACATAAGGAGTGGTGGTATTATTGAGAATTGCATGTTTGCTAACAAACAGGCACTTACATCATGCAACAGCATGCACAGAGATCAGGAAGTGCCCCATTCCTAGGAACACATTCCTCCCTGGCCTCCTTCCTCTTTGTGATATTCTTTCTAGAAGAGGAGTACCTGAAACACAGGTGAGACACTTAGCTAACCTGTCCAGATGGTAAAGATCTGAGTGTGATCATCCTGCTACTTAAGTGTGTGACGCCTAAGTCCAAAAGAATGTTATGATAGGATTTCATTTAATGTAGAAATTCTAAGGTTGACGTAATCTGCAGAATTACAGGACACCCATTTATAAGGTATTTTCATTACATTGTTTTTACATTCTACTTTCTTTAAGGAATTTTTGCATCTGTTAAGCCAATGACCTTTATATATTAAGATATATGTTAATCTTTTTGAGCTGCTATAACAAAAATGTCATGAACTGGATGGCTTATAAATAACAGAAATCTATTTCTTACAGTTACAGAGGCTGAGAGATCCAAGATCAAGGTCTGCCAAATGCGATGTCTGATGAGGACCCATCTTCTAGTTCATAGGTGGCACCTTTTCACTCTAACCTCACATGGTAGGAAGGAGCCAGCTAGTTCTCTATGATCTCTTCTTTAAGAGAACTAGATCTATTCATGACTCTGCCCTCATGGCCTTATGCCTTCCCAAAGGCTCCACATCCTAGTCCTATTACCAGGGGGGTTAGGATTTCAACACATGAAATGTGGGGGGTAGGGGAGCAAATGTTCAGACCATAGCAGATAATATAACCACACATTCAGAAAACCTCCTTGTGTTCTAAAATGCTCTCTACCACAAACCAAAAGCATTAAATCATGCCTGCTTTTAGTCACATGTAATGTATATAAAATAAAGTTATGATGAATGCATTAAAATGTAGAACTGGGTAGGTGAAGTGGGCTGACTTCAGAAATTCTAACCAGGGATAAATGGTGTTTTCTAAAATGAAAAATCAAACATGTGCCCTAGATGTTATAAAGGCATAAATAAGTATATCCCAAATGAGTCTGACCCAAATTACAGGCTTTAATTTTCAAATTAAATTGTAAATACAAATGATTTTGTGACAATCTAATTGAGATATATGCTCTAACCTTTAAAAATTATACCATAAAAATCTTGGCTTTGTTTGCAGTAATAGCTTACTAAAAAACAATAATTGTAATTACATAAAAAAGAGGAAGCTTTTAAGGTTGCAGATTTTCCTTTTAAGTGGTTATTTGAATTAGCTATGGAAGATAGTGACACAATTAGAATTTATTTGCATGCAGAAAAGATAATTGGCATATATTATAAAATAATTCCTAGCATATCATTTGAATACATTTGGACTGTAGCACAGATATTTTAGTAGGCAGTCTACTCTTGGAGATTTTCTCTAAGCTCATTTATACCATTAATTAAGGCAGAGGGGGTTCTATCATTTTTTTTAAATATGGGGCTCCTCAATAGAATGTTAAACCTATATTATCCCTGTTGTATTCTATATAGCAGGATCTGTCAAAAGAAGAAAAAAAATGGGATTAAGAGGAACTAGTGAATTGGGCTTTTACTCGGACATAAAAGATTTGATCCAGGAAATACAGCTGAAGTACAAGCATCATCAGCAATGGGTCCATCTCATACCTTCATTTAGTGAATGTTCTTTAAGTACTTAGCTATGTGTCCAGCGAGGTGCTGAGTTCAGAGGACTTATTGGTGGCCACAATGGTCTTCGCCGAGCTTACCTCTAGAGGGCAGTCTTCCGCCTGGCACATCACAGCTCTGAGCCTGCCGGATCACTTTTCAATGGGTACATGAGTGTTCTTTAGACTATTAATGTCTTTCTTCCTTTTTTTCCCCTCCATCTGTACTTCACAATTGTGCTAAGAATAGAACTGTGATCCAGTCATCATCCTAGCTCTCTTTTCCCACCTCCTGTTTCATAAGTATCTGTCTTAATCTTAGTCTGTTCTCTGTTGCTTAACAGAATAGCTGAGGCTGGGTAATTTATAAGAGAAAGAGAAGCACTTGCTTCATGGTCCAAAAGCATGGTACCAGAATCTACTTGGCTTCTGCCAGGGCCTCGTGGTAGACAGTGGCAGGGCACATGTGGGTAACTCACATGGCAAGAAGGAAGCAGGAAAGAGCCAAGAAACCAAACTGCTAGTAACAACTCGTCCTCACAATGACGGACCCAGTTCCACATGCAGGGGAACTGTCATTCCAACTGGACAACATTTATGTGTGCATGAGGGCTCTGCTCCCATGATCTAAACATTCTTCATTGGGTCCCATCTCTCAACACTGCCACTTTGAGGAATTAAGTCTCAGTGTGAGCTTTGGTGGCAACAGACCATATCTAAACCATAACACATCTTCCTTCTCCCACACAAAAGGAAGCTGACTCTTTCCTACCTCAGACTGTACTCTGCACAATAAGACTGTTGAGAGAATTGTGAAATATAACGTGAAGGTGTGAGAATTCATTCGCATCTTCAGTTTTTTCAGCAAGTGTTTAAAAAGTGCTTTTATCTTTCGAGCACTGTGACAGAACCTAGCAAGGTTCAAAGCATTAGACTGTTCACTTTCCTGGAATAGAAGGCAAATTGTTGGGAAAGACAAATCAGTTAAAGTTATTAAAATAAAATGGAACAAAAACTAGAGTAAAAACACTATTTGAAACAATTTATAATGACATAGAAATAACTGATAACTTCTTGTTTTATGCCCCAGATATTAAATTATATCAGTAATTGTCATGTTTATTTATATCTATTAGTGGATTTCAGTTTTTGAAAGTAATAAAGACATTTGGACAATGGAATCTTCACTGACTTCTATCACTTCATTTACACAACTGAATTCCCTAAGCAAAAGTTATCCTCAAGTCAAGGAATGTCTATAATAAATTTCTCTTAAAATAAATAAACCTTCTATTCAGTTCCACTTCTCAGGGTGACAAATAAAAGGACTACTTACTCAGTGGCTAATAAAAATGAGAGCCTACTATAGAATTTTCTGTTGTGAGCTGACTTAGCTTTCTGAATTTGGGAGAATTATAAGTGAATAAAAGGTAAAGACAAGAAAATGAGAATATGTCTGTTTTCCTTAATGCAATCATCTTTAAATGGTTGCCTAGTTCACTGTAACCCACAAGATAACCTTTTATTTATTCATTAAGAAAGAAATATCAAATGCTTAATATGTGCTAGGCATTATTCTAGATATAAAAGTAAAGAAAACAAACAAAAGCCTCTAGTCTCCTACATCCTTATGGGGAAAGAAAAAATAAGAATGTTTAAAGTGATTAAACATATACTGTAAAAGAGACATGAGTGCTAAGGAGAAAGATTTTTTAAAAAAAAAAAGCAAAAAGGCTATTATTTTGGTAAATAGAGAGCTCAAGGTTAACTAAGATGGTTAGGATAGACTTTCCTGAGAAGATAACATTTGAACAAAGACTTGAAGGAGGTACAGGAAGAGAATGATCCTGTGAAGGCGTGATAGCACTATTCCATTTTTACTCAACATAAGATGGGAAGTCCCTTAGTCTTTAAGCAGAAGAGTGGGGTGATGGACCTATGTTTTAAAAGGAATCACCTTAGCTTTTCAAATAAGAATAAACTCTGGAACAGGAATGGAAGGAGATCAAATAGAAGGTATCTCAGCCTGAGTTTTCCCAAAACCAATGCCTGAGACAATGACTTGGCCACAGTGGTTCATTTTGTAAAGTGGTCATAAAGATGAGAATTGGGGACCTAAGAATGTGAAACAAGGAATTGGAGTCAATTAAGGGTACGTTGTGAAGCTAGCTGCTGTGAACAGTTGGAGCTCCACACAGGGAAGCCTCTAAGAAAGGACAAAGAATGTTCCCCAGGTCTGTGTACCCAAATGGACAAAAGGAGGAGCTTGTTTCCCACCAACTTTCATCCCCCTTTGGTTGGGTGTTGCCCTGTGGAGAGTTAATTCTCTTGCGCTTCCAGTTTTGATAGATGGCTGAGCAGGTTCCCAGAGGCTTCGGCATCACGCTCAGTATGGCAAAGAAGCCCTGGAGGAAAACAAGAGAAGAATTAAGGGGAGGTGCTACCAAGGTGCACTTGCAAGCAGCCCCTTGCTGAAACAGGCTGCAGTAAAAAGATGGAAAGAGATAATGAAGTGGGACACAAGATATCCACATCCAAGCAACCTCTGCCATAACCCACAATGGAGCCGTGGACAAGAATAGTAACACTACAGTGAAGGCAGCTTGTCAGAGTCAGATCAGTATTTGAACATAGGACCTAAAAGACTTGGGAATGATTTGCTGAAGAATGTAAAAAAAGAAGATTTTAAGGATAAGACCAAGTCCTGAAACACTGAAATGATGTGTCTTTTAACCCAGTAGAAGAAAACTGCAAGAAAATGAGGTTTGAAAGAAAGATCAAGATCTTTGGCTTTTTATATGTTAATGCTGACATTCCCATGAGGCAGGAAAATGTAGATCTTCTGGAGTTGTAGTTCAGCAGAGAGATCCAAGCAAGAGATCTATATTTTGGGGATCCTAGCATATATGCTTACTGCTTCAGAGTTGTATAAGATCACCAAGGGAGTCAGTGTAGACAGAAAGAGAAGTGGTTAAAAAAAAAAAACAAAAAAAAAACAGCTCTGCAAGCCCTCCATCATTAAGACGCAAGTAGAGGAAGAAAAACTAGTAAACAAAATTGAGAAGACAGCAACTACCTGCATAGGAGAAAAATCAGGATCCCAGCACTAGAGACCAAGTTGAGCCAATGCTCAAGGAGGAATGGGTAGCTGAGCCTTTCAAATACTGCTGAAAGTCCAAGAATAGATCATTGAATTTAGTGGTGAAGATGTTATTGATGATCCTGTTTTGGGAGGACAAAGCCTGATTGGTTAGAGTTCAAAAGACAGAGAAGAGGATTTGGACTTTTTGTGTGCTGCAGGGGAAGCAGGTACCCAGAAGACAAGTGAGGCAAAGAAAGGTCTTTTTTTCAGATAAGAGAAATGATGGCATATTTACATATTGATGGGAGTGATCTAGTAAAGGGGAAAACTGATGACCCAGAAGATAGAGGGGAAGAATTGCTGTAGCATTGTCCTTGAATAAATGAGGGGAGTGAGTTTAACACACAAGCTCAACTTAGCATGCAAAGTTCAATCACGTCAAGGAGAGGGAAGGCAGAATCTATAGGTGCATGTGCTGGTCCCGGAGTTTGTACAAGTTCTTTACTGGTTGCATTTATTTGAATACTAAATAGAGTAGGATGGAGGGAGGGATAAATAGTACAGAGCACAGGCACGTTTGTGGGTAGTGAAACTACTTTGCACCATGCTAGAACGGTGGATACATGTCATTTTACACTTGTCCAAATCCATAAAATGTACATCACCAGAAGTAAGACCTGATGTAAACTATGGACTCTGGATGATGACAATGGTCAGTGTAGGTTTATCAACCATAACGAATGTATCACTTTAGTGGGGATATTAGTAATGGGGAAGCTATGCATGTATGAGAGTAGGGTATGGGAGATATCTCTGTGTCTCCCTCTCCATTTTTCTATAAACCCATGATTGCTCTAACAAAGTCTATTAGGGAAAAAAGGTGAAGATTGAGAATGGGAAAAGAGGTGCTAGGGTTTTGAGGAAAGAGGTGACAGTATATATTTGAGATCAGGAAAGTGGAAAGTGGGCTGGGATTGTGGCTCAGTGGTAGAGCACTTGCCTCGCAAGCATGGGGCACTGGGTTTGATCCTCAGCACCACATAAAAAAATAAATACAATGAAGATGAAGATATTGTGTCTATCTACAACTAAAAAAAATTTAAAAAAAGAAAAGAAAAAAGAAAAATGGGAAAGTGAAGAAGTGTAGAATTGCCAGGTCTCACTAGTGGACCATTAGAAGGTCAGGATCATGAATCTGAAGTGACATCCATCAACCTGGCTATGTGCTTCTCTCCAGCAAGATGCAGGTCTCCAGGTGAAGATCTAGGAGAGGAGAGCATGGAACTTAACTAGGGCTGTGGTTTAGACAATGACTACAAGGAAGCTGGACAGAGGCAAAGTTGGGTGTGTATGCAAGAACAGGATTTAACAACCGCCATGGAATTAGGCTTCCTACAGGGATGTGAGGCATGAGGTGGGTGCAAAATACCAAAATTGTTAGTGGAGATGGCGAGATCAGCCATACTCTGTTTTACTGCAATTCCAGGCCACGGTATAGAACTTTAGACACCAGGACCACTTTTTTTTCCTTTCTTTCAATGCTAAGAAGGGGCATTTTTTTAAAATTCTGAAATTTTTAAACAGCTATGGCCTTACAGGAAGCTCCAAAAATAGCATAGAAAGGCCCAGTGTTACAATTCACCCAGCTTCCCCTGGTGGTGCCACCTTATATAACTGTATCATAATACCCATGAGCATATTTGGGATGTCAGGTGCCTTGGGACAAGAGTAAAGTCAATGAAGCAGAGAAGGGTGACAAAGAAAGAAGCAGCACATCCTCAGTGGTATTCACAGGCTTGGTCCTCTCCTTCATTTGCATTCAGGGCATGAACTTTGAGTGAGATAAACAGACTTTGGGCAGACACACTCAGGTACAGATCAAGTTCTGCTTCTCATTGGCTTAAGCCCCTTGGACAAGTTACACTGTGATCTAAGGCCAGACATTAAAGACCTGCTACTTCATTTGCTGCTTCTATTTATGTAGTGGGTAAAATTTGGAAGGGTCTTAAATGGTCTTAATAGCAAGTTCCCTTACTTTGCTCCCTCTGCTTTGTGTATAAGATCTCCTAGCCAAACAGCACTCCTTACCACCCCATGTCTGCTTGGCCCTAACTAGTGGGTTTCTATTCCTGGCAAGTCTGAGAAATCATTCAAAGTCATATCCTACCATGAGAACCGGGGGCACTTGACCTCCTAATTTTGCAAAGCCTGCCTTCTACAGCCCCTATATTTTTCTCTGTCCCTGAGGGATAACCTGACTTCCATGGCCTGCAGTATCCTCCTCCTGTGGACTAGGAATGCACATGATTAATAAGCAGCTCTGGATCACGTCTATTCACTGTCAGATGCCATGTGCTCAGCCATCCCCATAACTCAAGGTCAGGAATAAAACCTTCACCAACAGGGAGAATAGATGATTAAAATCAAAACATATATATTGCTTCTTTTGTCTCAACATATAAAATGGAAATTAAAAATGTAACTTCCCCCTACAGTCAGATAAACTATCTTACACAGTTTCTCATCAATAAATCTTCCCATCCTCTCCATAAAGGTAGGCCTCAAAGGCAACTCAAGTGCCACCCTCTCCATAGTAACTTAGCTCTCCTTTCTTTAAATTCTTACAGCATATATCATTTCTACTACTCTAGTAATAAATTCATTATCTTTCTGGAGCTATCCATCTTAGTATCACTTCCAATTTTAAAGAGAGCATAGAATGTATCTTATACTCCTTTTCTATTTCTCAAAACACAGCTGTATGACTATAGTAAATGTTTGATCAATAAAAAAATAGCTAACATTTATTGAAAAAGTACTAGAAGTGAGGCCCTAAGTCTTCACAATAACCTTCATAGGTATGAAAAAGTGTTTTCATTATCTTTTGATGCATAGCAAATGACCCCAAATGTGGTAGCTTAAAACATTATTTTATTATTCCTTAATATTTTGTGGATCAGAAGTACAGGCAAGAATTAAATGGGTGAAATTTCCACATGACATAAATGAAGGTCACTCAATTGTATTTGGCTAAGAGATGGGCTTGTCTGGAGGGCCTTAGATGGTCTCACTTGCATGTCGAACACTTTGATGGAGATGCCTGGAATGCTGGACTCATCTGAAATTGTCAGAGTGCTTCAGGTATAAAGACTTCTTTCATGGAGGCATGGGGTTCCAAGAAGTGTTCCCATGAGCAACCTAGTAGTTGCATGGTTTTTTATGACCTGATCATGGAAGTCCATAGTATTACCTCATCATACTCTATTAGTCAAACAGTCACAAGTCCATACACTTCAACAATAATGGACATAAACTCAATCTCTTGATGGGATATATATCATATATGCCACATTTTAAAGTCATTGTAGATATATCCTGACTCTACAAATGTGTCAACTGGGGCTTACAGAGGAATCGTAGAATGGCTTAGTTCATTTGGGCTGCTAAAACAAAAAGACTACAGATTGGATGGCTTAAACAAAAAACAAATATTTATTCCTCATAGTTCTAGAAGCTGGGAAATTCATTTCCAGTAAATGGTGAGGACCCATTCCTGTCTTGTAGACAATCTTCTCTCTGAATCCTCACATAGCCAATATAGAGAAAGGACAGAGTCGGGAAGAGAAAGAAAAAGGAGAATACTTCCTTCTTTTATAAGATCACTAATCCAATTCATGGGGCCTCCAGTTCATGAATGATCTGAATACTTAATTACCTCCCAAAGGCCCCATCTCCAAATACCATCAACTTGGGAAACAGGATTCCAACATATGAATTTGATGAGGACATATTACAATACATAACAAGCAATTTCTTACGTTATGCAGCAGGTCAACTATATTACCTGGCATGGATGTTAGCTAAGTACACTCCCAAGTAGAGACCCTTAAGGTACCTGTATTACTTGTTTAATCAAAACACTATATATGGAATTTTTTTAATGCTCTTCGGGGAACTCACAGTATACAAGGAGAGAGCTGCTCCCTATAGTCCATGTATTCCTTAAACAGACAACCCCACAAGTCTGAGCACATAGTTTACAGTAGAGGAGATATTTATCACTTTGCCAGAGCTAGCATATGGTTATGACACATTTATAGGAGTGATTGAAAAGATTTGGGAAGATATGTCTTAGTTGTGTCATATCGCCAAAGATTATGAGGCATCCTAAAAGAACACTGATTTAAAGGTAATATGGCTGATGCTGTTACAATTGGAAATTGCTTTGTATTTGCATATACGTGCCCTGAAAAAACAAAAAGCTACTCCCATCTGACATTTCCTGAAACTTTTTAACTATTACATTGAATAGTCATTTAATTAATGCATGTGTGTGTGTGTGTGTGTGTGTGTGTGTAGGGAGGCGAGGGTAAGGGCTATTAGAGACAGTATTAGCACATCAGTTCACTTTGTAAGAAATGGGCCTATCTTTGTAAAGGGCAGACTTCAGCCAGGGGAGTGACCTAGAAGCAGAGCAGCAACATAGCAGTGCCAAAAAAATTCAGAGGAAGATCACACGGAGACTGCGAGATGATGAGATTTCTCTGATGAGAAATCTATTGAAGAATTCAGGGCACGGTAATGAGGGAACGTGGTGTGGTAATGAGGCAGTGGATCATCCTGCAGGCCAAGGCTGGATCTCGGATCACACACTTCACAGCTGATTCATATTTAAACAAATTATGAAATGTGTTTGAGCCCCTGTTTCCTTAGACGCAAGTGGAGGGAATAAATACCATAATAAAGGGTTGTTGCAAAAATTGTAGAGAGATCTTATACAGAAAGTGCCTAGAAATGGGGTTGGCATTTTCCAGGTAATTAATAAATACTGTTTGACAATAATTATTATTACTTCTGTAATGTTTTCAGTCTCTCCAGATTGTAAATTCCATGAATGGAAGAAAGGTATGTATTAAAATTTTTGCTATCTTAACAGCATGTAGCAGAGAGCATGGCACAGATTAAAAACCTGTAACTATTTTAATCTAAAATGAATAGATGAATGAATGAATGAACGAATGAAACAGAAGTGAGTAATAGCATACACTAATGGAATTTGTGAAGGCTGTGATAGCATCGCCAAGTGGATTAGAACTTGGGCTTTGGAAAGAGACCTGGCTGTCAGTATCAACTGTGCCTCTCAATGCTGCAGGCTGCTGTGATTGCCATAATACTTCCTCCCCAATGGGTTGCTGTGGTTATTGAATGAAATGTAGCATGTAAAGCGCCCTGCACAGCGCATAGCCAGAGGACACACTCCAGCATGGCCTACTGCTATTGTCAGTGCTGTCTGCCTCAGTGAACCCTTTCCCTTTCCCTAGGTTTCTTCTTCACCAATTTTGAGTTCAACACATCTGTGCATCTTCCCAATTAGAACAAGAATTTGGTGAGCTGGTTAGCTTTCATGTGCATTCTGCAGACCTAAAAATCTGTGCCCTTTTTTCTGCTTTAAATGTTTTATCCCTGGGTTCATGATAATTCTTCTGACTGCTTTAAAATCATTAGTAATTGTTTCTTTAACTTAGTGAAGATGCTTAGCACATTGGTAGACTGGGTATAAAGTGTCACTGTACAATTATCCACAAAAGCTATTTTAATCCAAAATAAAATGATTCACACTATATTCTACTTCTTCTACCAAGCAGTTGACATGTACATTTATTTGACTGAATTTTATTTTTTGTTCTCTGTAATGGCTTATCTCTATTAATTATACCCTAAGTACATTTTCCCTAAAACTAGTAGACAAATGTAGCACTTCTGTGTTTTCATGACAAAATGTCAAAGTCACTATTGATTCTGTAATTTAAAGAAATGGTTGCATAGTTCTCTGAGCTCTTTAATGAAATGTATTTGTTATATTTCTCATTACACCAAAACTTAACTTTTGCTTCATCTTTGTCTTCAAATTATAAAATCAATACCTGCTCTGGTCTGCATATTGATGCTGAAGCAAGGGAAGGTATTCTCTATAGAGTATAGCATTGTTTTTTCCTAAATGCAGTCTGTAGATTTTAAGAGCTTCACTCAAATGCTAGTCCAATTCAATCAATGGCCAGTCTCTTCTTTCCTTTATAAACATAAAATACTGCAGTACTATCATAAAGAAATGGTATAGATTCTATCAATGAATTTCTAAAAATAAACAATACACAAACCAGACATTTACAAAAGAAAAATACAAGTGGCCAACAAATACCAGAAACAATGTTTACCTTAAATACCAAGTAAATAACATCCCAGAATCCACCTAACACTTTCTACTATTCAAATAATTAATTGGGAGGTCATTAGACTGAGTGAGCTCCAGTGTCTTGGGTTTCTACCCAAGCAAATTGAAACCCAACTCACTGGAAAAGATCTTAACCAATCAGAAACCACTAACTAATCCTAACTAAAGACTTCCTACTAGAGTGATCCAAATTCAGTCAATGATCCACTTTAACCAATAAATATTTTCATTGCCTTGCTTGGATTTCATCCTATACAAGCCTACCCTGATGCTCCTTTGGTAGAACTCCAAACCACCAACTCACAAATCCCTATCTGCTCAATGATCTCTTTAATATTTTAATGTGACTCAACTTATGTTTTAACACTATACAGAAGACCTGTTCTAGATGATTTGCATATGTTGATTCATTTAATTTCCACAACATACTATAATTAGACACTGCTGGGATTCAATACAGGTAAACTCAAGCCCATGTTGTCGTCTAAAGCATTATGATAAGAAAAAGTGCAAGTAAAGCAATATGAAATACTAAATTTTACCTATCAGATTAACCAAATTTTTGCTTATGCTATTACTTTATTAAAATGTAAAACAAGCTTACCTATAAAGTGACGTGAGAATATAGACTGGTACATATTTCCTATAAATGAATTAAGAGTTTCAATAAGTTCATATACTTGAATGCATTAATTATATTTCTAGAAATCTATTTAAAAAATTTTAAGAGATGAAATAACATTCTATAGTGACTCTGGGGGCCTTTGAGGCAGACTACTTGGGTTGGATTCTAGCTCTACCAATTGTTAAGTGTGTGGTCTTGGGCAAATTAGCTTCTCTGTACCTCAGTTTCTTCAACTATAAAATGAATATCATAATAGTCAATCTTGAAAGTCTGATGAATGGAACATTCATATGCTTAATAAATGTCAAGTGGCTAAAGAATGAACCTGGCACATAGCTGGTACTATAGAAATGCTAGTTATTAAGAACCAAGGTATACATTTTATATTTTATTATTTATAATGAAAAAAGTGAATGCCTAAGTGCCCTAAAATTTATAAATAATAAAATACATTATCTTTAAATTTTATGCTATATCTTATACTTACATATATAAACAGTTCCAAATATTTATTGATAAAATTACAAAATTTCATAAAATAGTATTACATGCAAAGGAGAAGCAAAATTTTATAGGGCAGTGTCTCAATTATGTACATATATATTGTATTCTTATAGGAATAAAACAATTTGAAAGAAACTACACCAAAAACTTAAATCAAGAAACTTTTGTGGTGGAATAATATGGATATATTCTCATTTCTCTTTTTTTCATTATATTCTTGATATTGTAAACTTCTTTTGATATGTCAACTGATTTAATTATTACACAATGTATACATATATCAAAATATTACATTAAATTTATTCAATAAATGTGTACAGTTATTATATATCTATTTAAAAAAGGAGTCTTCTCACAAACTTATAGACAGAAAATGGTATAGTGAGTGGGGCAGACAGAACACAGGCGTGAGCTAGGAGGACATTGAGGTTATATGTGGGAGTGAGAGTCAGATTTGATGGTGCTGATCTGAAAGTCAGTTATGCAGCTAGCCTTTACCTTGGAACCAGCCTAGAATATTTCTAAAAACACAAGGGACAATTTTTTTTGGCTATTTAGTGGTCTTTGAAGGCAATCGATCATTTATGCTCCAATGTAAGTCCCTGAAATAAATGTTGCATGCCAGAAAATGATGCATTTATATTTAATTTCATTTTTAATATTCTTGATACTGTAAACTTAAAGCATATAATCAGGAGCTCATTTTTTTCACCTGAATAATTAAGTGAATGTAGGTCAACTGTGAGCTAAACACTGAGCTAAACACTCTGAGACCCGTCACCCACACATCCTCACACCACCATCTTTGTAGGAGAGCTTGCAGGCCTTTCCCTTCTTTGAAAGGGAAAATAGCAGCTTCACTTTGAGGCAAACTGGTCAATCAGGCACCTCAGACAGAGGCAACTTTTAGGTTCCTGCTAGACCATTTCCCCCTTGAGAATGACTTAGGCATAAAATCTTGGAGAGAGTGAAAAAGATTAGCACTTCTCCCCATATGGCTCAGAGATCTTTTGATTTGCACTACATTTCAAAAGAGGAAGACAAAAGTAGTTTTATGACCAAAATTGTTCATGCATTGATAAGGAATGATAAGCAATGTGTCAATGGAGCTTGAATTTAACTTCAAAAATAATTATGTGCAAACTTACAGATTTAATAAAGTAGAGCAAATCTGAAGAACAAATGGTAGCTAAGTGTCATTCATTAAATATCCAACTAACCTCTCAGATTTCAGGATACATCATGAAATTTTAATGACTTGCCATAACACAATTAGTCATTGGAATTTGACAGTATTTCAGCTCTTATCACAAGATAGATTGTCATTTCCTGGATGAAACACTTATAAAGTTACAAGTTTTTTTTAAAAATCCCTTGCAGAGGTGTTTCAATTTCAACCCAGCCACTTGTGTTTTACAATATTATGAATGGCATCTGTAAATATCTTTAAAGTTTTTTATGTAAAAGAGCAGAACACAAATTGTGAAAGGCATAAAAACTTTTGAAATATAACTAGGTTGTCAGAAAAGAATCTGTTAGTAACATATGCAGGAAATCCATTTTGCAATCAACTTGGGTCTTATCAAGGTTCTGTTTGCTATTCAAACACTGACAAAATAGAAATCTAAGAGGTGATCAAGGTTATTTGCTAAGTAATCATCCAATGTTCTCCAGTTGGTGTATGGCATTAGCTAGAGCTCATAGATGAGGAATTCCAACTACCCAACACACATGCTTGTTTTATCTACAGATGATGAAAAAGGAAATTCTCACTTTTGCCTATTTAATGTACCAATCATTCCAACACAAAACAAATAATTGGGCAATTGGTTTCTGTTTGTCTTTAGCACTTTTTTAAGAGCAAAAGGGAAAAAGTATGTATGTTATAAAAACAAACTTCCCCTTTTTTCTTTGCTCTCATAGCACTAATCACACAATAGACTTCTGTGCCCCTACAAGGTGTGGGTTTTTCTCCCCACCAGAAAGCAGGGGACCAATTCTGCATCAGACACCAACTGGGCATCCTCCAACCCAATAATGTCTACACTGTCCACCTGGAGATAGTGTCATATCCAACAGGTTGGGGCTGAGTCCTCAAGATTGCCTACCCCTGGGCTGGGATTGTAGCTCAGCGGTAGAGCGCTTGCCTTGCATGCGTGAGGCCCTGGGTTCGATCCTCAGCACCATGTACAAAGCAATAAAATAAAGACATTGTGTCCATCTACAACTAAAAAATATATATATTAAAAAAAAAAAAAAAAAAGATTGCCTACTCCTAACTTCAGATGCCAGTTGCAAGCACAGGCAGTTTTACCTGTGCTTCTAACCAACCTGCTATAGATCTGGGTTCCCATGACTTTCTCCTTGGGTTCAATTATTTGCTTGAAATAATTGAACTCCAGGAGAACTTGAACTCAGGAAACTTGAACTCAGGAACAAGGAGAACTTGAACTCACAGAACTCAGGAAAACTAATTTACCAATTTTTTAAAGGACACAGATGAAGATATGCACAGGAGTAGGCATGGTAGAAGGGACATGAAGCTCCTATGCCCTCTGGGGCTGTGCCACCCACCAGAAACCTCCACTGGTTTAGCTCTCCAGAAGCTTTCTGAACCCTGTACTTCACAGAATTTATGAGACTTCATTGCATATTCATGATGGACAACAGACCTGGCAGGGAAACCCAGTGAGGACTGTCCAGATTCTGTAGCATTTTTTCCTTATAGGTATGAGGCATAACCTCTCTGCAATGAGGAGTGTCTTATGGCCTACTATTAGACAAGGGTAGGTCTGATAATTTCTTTATGACAGCCAAAGGTGGGGGGAAGATTTGAATTTCCACAACCTACCTTGAGGAAATGAAATTCTGGTTTCTGTCACCTGACTTGGAGATGGACCAGGAGCCAAACACAGAAACCAAAATACATAGATCACAATATCTCAGCATGAACAATTGATTTACTCAGTCTTGTCCATAGAGATGGAAAGAAAATGCTCAAGAAAGAAGAAAGAAGTCTTACATAGAAATAATGTGCAGAAAGAGGAGTGGAAGTGAATGTCTCTTCACCTGGAGCAACAATGGAGCTGTAACAGAAGACACAAAGAAAGGGGTGACTCAACAATCATCCAAGTGGCTCATGGAGAAGGAGTTCTAGGTTATCCTAATAAATTCATCAGCACCTGTAGACTACAGATCTGCCACGAGAACTTGGTCTGTTAAAAAATGTCACACAAAGGTTTTTTCTTTTAATTATAACAATATATTAAAGAGAGTAAAAGTTAACTACAATTCCCAGTAGAGAGGAAAAACAAACATTCAACTAGTATATTTCCTTCCAGACTTGTTTCCCTGCACAAACCCCTTGGTAGACAACACCCTATCCAAATGTGCTAGATAGCTTCCAGGTTTATGTAAAATTTAGATAAAATTGAATATATTCATTTGATAACTAAGAGCATGGACTTTGGAATTAGATAGACTTATATTAAAAACCAGTAATGTAAAGCAAAATGTTTAAACTCTCCATGGTTAAGTTTCTTCATAAAGTGTAGAAAATAATATCTCTTTATGGCTCATGATTCAGGGGAAGATTAGGTGAAACAATGTACTTAATGAACTACACACAGGATGAATTATGTACAAAACCCTGTATTAACAATAGCTATTATTTTTATTTCATTTGTGCATTAATATTAGCCACGTATACAACTTGAGCATTATTTGTGCCAAGTTAATCTTGACAAACCTGTATTCTGGTACCTCCATGAAAGAACATTGTCACGCAACATCCATACTGACCAAGGTTGCTGACACAATCATCCTCAGTGCTCCAAGACCCAGTGGTTGTCAGAAATTTAGCCCCAAATCAGTTGTCACTACTGGAAAATAGTCTAAAATGACCCATTAGTTTGATTCCAATATTAAATAAACATAGTCACATTATCTGCATATTTAATGTGACCTATTTATTATGACCCACAGAAAAGCAATGTTAACATAGAGACTGGATTATCTGGTTTGAATCCCCACTGCTAACTGTATACCCTTAAGCAAAAGACTTTAATTCATTTGGCCTCAGTTTGCTCATCTGTAAATCGGCAGTAAAGCTTAGAGCAATGCCTGGCAGTAGGTAATTTGTAATAGCAGCAGCCTTCAGAATCCGATGGGATTCATATCCAGAAACACATTGGTTCAAATGTTATGTCTTAATACCCCAATGAGACTGAGATCTAAGTCTCCAGACATGGCTTTCTGCATTTCCACTCTACCATCCACAACTTCTAAATGAGAATTCCTCTCCCCATTATGTACTGATGCCTGCAGAAATTCCAGATATCCCAAACAGATGTACTAAAGTCAGAGAATGGAAGTATTTCTTCCCAAGAATAACCTGATGACAAAGAAAATCCCTTCCCAGTAGCTCTCCTCAGATTGCCTCAGATTCCACTGGCCAGGATTGGTCACGTGTCTGTACTTAGGAAGACATACAAGACCATTAGAGTGACCTAGACTCCTCTCTAGGCATGTGGAAGACAGAAAGCTTGAACAAATTTAGGGAAGGAATACACTGCCAGGAAAAAGAACTAGGGACTAGAGGAAGGCAACCATCCCTCACATGCAATTCATCAGCAAGGCTTGACTTTTCAACATTCAAAATATGTCCCAAATCTATAGATTTCTCTCTGTCTCCATTGCTACCTGGCTGGTCCTCACTGCCATCATCTCTTACCTAGAATACAGCCATTACGTCTTGCCTGTTGTTTGCCACTCTTAACTGCATCTCATAATGTTTTCTATACAGCAAAGTTAAATTTCCAAATACAAATCAAACTATATCATCATACTTTGAAAAATTGCATGTTTTTCAATTGTATTTAGAGAATATCCAAATCCCTACTATGACTGAAAGTATCTGATCGGGCCTCTGTCTTCCTCTGGGGTCAGGCTTCTTTGTTTTCTCAAACACTCCAAGATTCTTCCTACTTCAGAGTCTTTGTTTGCTATTCCTTCTACTTATAATGTTTTTGCCCTGATTCCTTCCAAGGCTAGTGCCATTCAGTTACCCCTCAAAGTCACATCCCTTATTACCCTCTCTACTGGAGGGCTGACCCTATCAGCCAAGGCTTTCTTGCCAATTGATCCTGTTGTATATTTTATGTATAATGTTCTGACACTATTAGAACTGGAGTTTGTTTTTGGTTTGTTTTTGCAGAACTGGGAATCAAAGCAGGGCCTTGCACATGCTAGGAAAGTGCTCTACCACTGACCTACATCCCTGACCCAGAATCCAGAATTGGTTTGTTTAATAATTTATTGACTATCTTTCCCCAGCTTGAAAAAAAGAAAGAAAGAAAAAATAAAGATAGAAAGAAAACTCCATAAGGATAGAGACTTTTTGCCTATCTTAAACAACATTTTAGATAGCACCTGGTACTGAGTACCTAGCTGCTCCATCTATATTTCTGGAGTGAATAAATGATAGCTTAGAATATAAATACTTTTTATCCTGAAATATAAAGACATTGAAATTTAGAATCAAAGAGGTTAAAAATTTCGCCCCAGATCACCCAGGTTCTTGCATGCAAATCCATATTTTAACACTGAGAAATCTGACGCCGGTGTTCTTTCTACTATACTACTGAGAATTTAAACTACTTATTCAGAACCAGCATTAACATTCTTTTCTGACTACTTTATGTTTCTAATGTGATCAAACTTTGACTATTGCCCAATTGCCAGCATCAATTCAATATATGAACAGATAAGACTTAGGACTTGAAAAGTTGACGTTAATGAACTTTCTCAGACAAGGACTCCAGACTTATGACTACAATCAAGTGTTATCACTAGGTAAATAGAGATTAAACGTGATGCTATTGTCTGAGGATCAGAAAAGATGTGTTAAATTTTTACAAAAAGACTATAAAGTACCTACAAAGTTTCAATTTGAACTCAAATTATTGGAATGTTTTCTTTTTTGTAGATTGTATTTTGATTTTATAAAGCAAAGGTCTAAAGGCCTTCTTTTATCCCTTCCAAAGCTAGAGGGCTGGCTAGTCACAAATGTCTACTTTATCAAAGTGCACATGTACTGAGCACATTTACCACAGCTGAAGGCTGCCATCACTCTGGGACCAAAAAGCCTATTGTAATTGATAATCCTTTAAAGTCTTAAAAAGAAATGTCATTTGAATTCAGTGCAAATCTGAGACTCAGGAAGCTTGTTAACAGCTCATTCAGTGCTTCCTCCAGGATCAGAAAGAACCTTTGGAAAAACTAAAATGCACCAGCAGCTCTGACATGTCAGAATAAAGCTAATTATGTTGGGATAACTTGTTGGTCAAGAGTCCTCTGGGTTCTTTTAAATCATTCAAAAAATATTGTTGTCAGTAACTTGACCAGCCATAGAGACCCTCATGAAAGAACTGGCTTTTCTCCTAGCTACTGATTCCAACACTGGTATGAAAAAGCAAAGTGCTTGCAATGGTGTGAAGCTCTGGTTCAAATTCAAAGGAAGGTCAGCTTTTTATTTGTAGCAATGCTTCCTTCATTGTCCTGGTGTCTCCAAACATTTGACTTGGAAAGGCTGAATTTTCTAAGCATCCAGTGTTGGAAAGTTCCTGCATCTTCTTTTGTGTGTCATGAGGTTTTGACACCCACGTGAAAAATGTTTTCCACTAGGAAGTCAAGTTTTCACTCTCTGATCCTCCCTGTGCCAGTTTCCAGAGTGTTGCAATATTCATGAACTGCTACCAGGGGAGACAACCCTGTCTTGTTATGGGACCCTATGAACGCAAAAGTGAAACTCTCCAAGCAGATCATTTCCCTCCAATATTAAAAACAAATGTATAGAGGCTGGGGCTGTGGTTCAGTGGTAGAGTGCTTGCCTTGCATGCATGAGTCACTGGGTTCAATACTCAGCACCACATAAAAAAATAAATAAATAAAATTGCATCCATCTACAACTAAAAAATTATTAAAAAAAAAAAAAGTAGGGATCCAAGATGGCAGCCTAGACCGTTGCTACATTCCTAGTCTCTCCAGGACCAGGGATTAAAGTAGTGGAAATACTGTTTCTCTGAGAGTTATTAGAGGACACCTGTTGGCTGCCTCCATGCAGGAATTTCAATCATGGGCCTGTGCGTGGGTTGCCAGGCCCCAGCATTTGCACAGGACCCTGGCCATTGCTGGTGCAGGACACCAGCTGCTTGCCCATGCAGGACATGTTACAGTGCCCTACACTGCACAGAACCTCAGATCATCTACCCATGAAGGACCCCCTAGCCATAGCTCCCACACGGGACCACCAGCTCCCCACAGGACCCCTGGCTGCTGCTCCTGTGTACACCTCCTTCTACTTCTGCACAGCATGCCACAGAGTGGCATCTCCAAACATGTCACCCAATGCCACCACCCAGCCTGACTCTACATCCTAACTCCAAAAGCATGCACCTCCATTTTGGGACCCCCTCCATCTTGGACATGAGCGGAGAGATACCAGTAAACAACAGACCACGCAACCTACTAGATGAGAAGGAGAGGTATTGGAACCCTGTAGGAAATCTATAAGCCTATAGGATAAAGACTGTGAACCAACCACACAGGTGCAGAGGAGGAGACCAACTGAGCACAATGATGTGGCACCCCATCTACCAACCAGTGGCTGTCCCTGCCTACTTCCATCTGGAATCAACATCCAGGACAAGGAAGATCATCCCCGAGGTCCCTGCAGGCCTGGTTATACCAGAGGTGAGGTATTGGTAACTGACAGGAACACTACAAGACTATAGGGTAGGAACTGTAATACTTCAGGTTGGCACTGCTAGAGAGGAAGACACATGAACAACATGAAAAAAAAAAAAAAAGGGAACAAAATGCCCCAAACAAACCAAGATGCTACAATAATAGAATCCACTGACAGCACAGTAGATGAAATGTCAGAGAAGGATATCAGAACGTACATAATTAAAATGATCTATGAAACACAGAATAATATAATAGAGCAATTACAGGCAACAATTGATCAATCCAACAAAGAGATTAGAGAGCAAATATAGGCAACCATTGATCATTAGAGAGCAAATACAGGCAACCATTGATCACTCCAACAAAGAGATAAGACAGCAAATACAGGGAGCAAAATATTACTTCAGGAAAGAGAAACATTAAAAAAAAAACCAAGCAGAAATCCTTGAAATGAAGGAAACAATAAACCAAATAAAAAATTCAATAGAAAGCATCACCAACAGACTAGATAACTTGGAAGATAGAACCTCAGACAATAAAGACAAAATATATCATCTTGAAAATAAAGTTGACCCCACAATAAAGATGGTAAAAAGCCATGAACAAATATCCAAGACCAAACCTAAGAATTACTGGGATAGAGGAAGGCACAGAGATACAAACCAAAGGAATGCACAATCTCTTCAATGAAATAATACCATAAAATTTCCCAAACATGAAGAATGAATTGGAAAATCAAATAGAAGATGCTTATAGGATACCAAATGTACAAAACTACAACAGATCCACACCAAGTCACATTATAATGAAAATGCCTACCATACACAATAAGGATAGAATTTTAAAAGCTGCAAGAGAGAAGGTACAGGTTAAATACAGGGGAAAACCAATTTGGATTTCAGCAGATTTCTCAACCCAGACCCTAAAAACTAGGAGACCAAGGAACAACATATACCGAGCTCTAAAAGAAAGTAAGTGCCAACCAAGAATCTTATATCCAGCAATATTAAGTATCAATTTGATGATGACATAAAAACTTTCCATGATAAACAAAAGTTAAAAAAATTTACAATGAGAAACCTGCACTAGAGAACATTCTCAGCAAAAGATTTCATGAGGAGGAAACGGAAAACAACAATGACAATCAGCAAAGGGAAGGACTACACTAAAGGAAAAGTCAATCAAAGGAGAAACCAAATCAAGTTAAAAACCAAAAATAAACCAAAATGAATGAGAATGCAAACCATATTTCAATAATAACCCTGAATATTAATAGCCTAAACTCATCAATCAAAATACATAGACTGGCAGATTGTATTTTTAAAAAAAGACCCAACAATATGTTGTCATCAAGAGACTCATCTCATAGAAAAAGACACCCACACACTCAAGGTGAAAGGATGGGAAAAAACATACCACTCAAATGGACCATGTAAACAAGCAGGGGTCTCCATCTTCATATCAGATAAAGTAGACTTCAAACCAAAAATAGTCAGAAGGGATAAAGAAGGACATTTCATACTGCTTAAGGAAATCATACATCAAGAAGACATAACAATCATAAATATCTATGCCCCAAACAATGGAGCATTCACATATACCAAACAAATCCTTCTCAATTTTGAGAATCAAATAGACCACAACACAATAATACTGGATGAGTTTAACACATCTCTCTCACCACTGGATAGATCTTCCAAACAAAAACTAAAAAATGAAACCACAGAACTCAACAATACAATCAATAATTTAGAATTAACAGACATATACAGAATATTTTATCCATCAACAAGTGAATACACTTTTTTCTCAGCAGTACACAGGTCCTTCTCAAAAATAGACCATATGTTATGCCACAAAGCAACTCTTAGCAAATACCAAAAAAAAAAAAAAAAAAAAAAAACAGAGATTCTACTCTGCATTCTATCAGACCATAATGGAATGAAATTAGAAATCAATGATAAAATAAAAAATAGAAGTTACTCCATCACCTGGAGACTAAATAATACACTATTGAATGATGCATAGATAAGAGAAGACATCAGTAAGGAAATAAAAAAATTTCTTAGAGGTAAATGAGAACTCTGATACAACATATCAAAATCTCTGTGACACTATGAAGGCTGTGTTAAGAGGAAAGTTCATTGCATTAAGCTCATTCATTAAAAGAAGAAAAAGTCAACAAATAAATGACCTGATGTTACATCTCAAAGCTCTAGAAAAAGAAGAACAAATCAACCTCCAATGAAGTAGAAGACAGGAAATAATTAAAATCATGGCTGAAATCAATGAAATTGAAACAAAAGAAATAATTCAAAAAATTGACAAAACCAAAAGCTGGTTCTTTGAAAAAATAAATAAAATTGATACACCCTTGCCTACCCTAATGAAAAAAAGGAGAAAGAAAACTCCAATTACTAAAATTCGTGATGAAAAGGGAAATATCCTGACAGACACTATTGAAATACAGAAGATAATTAGAAAGTATTTTGAAAATCTATACTCCAGTAAAATAGAAAATCCCAAAGACACTGACAAATTTCTAGGGGCATATAATCTGCCCAAGCTGAATCAGGAGGACATATACAACTTAAACAGATCAATTTCAAGCAAGGAAGTGGAAGAAGCCATCCAAATCTTACCAACCAAGAAGAGCCCAGAACCAGACAGATTCTCAGCCTAGTTCTACAAGACCTTCAGAGAAGAATTAATACCAATACTCCTCAAACTATTCCATGAAATAGAAAAGGAGGGAACCCTTCCAAACTCATTCTATGAGGCTAGTATCACCCTTATTCCAAAACCAAAGACACATCAAAGAAACAAAACTTCAGACCAATATCCCTGATGAACATTGACACAAAAATTCTCAATAAAATTCTGACAAATGATATACAAAAACATATTTAAAAGATAGTGCAACACAATCAAGTGGGTTTCATCCCAGGTATGCAAGGTTGGTTCAACATTTGGAAATCAATAAATGTAATTCATCACATCAATAGACTTAAAGTCAAGAATCATGATTATTCTATAAATGCTGAGAAAGCATTTGACAAAATACAACCTCTTCATGTTTAAAACACTAGAAAAATTAGGGATAGTAGGAATATACCTCAACATTGTGAAAGCTTTCTATACAAAAGCAAAAGCCAAGATCATCTTCAATGGGGAAAAGTTGGAAGAGATTTTTTCCCCCTAATAACAGGAACAAGACAGGGATGTCCTCTTTGACCACTTCTATTCAACATAGTCCTTGAAATTCTAGCCAGAGTAGTTAGATAGACAGAAGAAATTAAAGGGATAAGAATAGGGGGGAAAAAGTTAAACTATCATTATTTGCCAACAACATGATTCTTTACTTAGAGGATCCAAAAATTTCCACCAGAAAACTTCCAGAGTTAATAAATGAATTCAGCAAAGTAGCAAGATATAAAAGCAATACCCATAAATCACATTCATTTCTACACATCAGCAATGAATCCTCTGAAAGAGAAATTAGAAAAACTACCCCATTCATAGTAGCCCCCCCAAAAATGAAATACTTGGGAACCAATTTAACAAAAGAAGTGAAAGATCTCTACAATGAAAACTACAGAACACTAAAGAAAGAAGTTAAAGAAGACCTGAGAAGATGGAAAGATCTCCCATGCTCTTGGATAGGCAGAATTAATATCATCAAAATGGCCATACTACACAAAGCGCTATACACATTCAATGTGATTCCAATCAAAATCTCAACATCATTCTTTATAGAAATAGAAAAATCAATCATGAAATTCATTTGGAAAAATAGGAAACCCAGAATAGCCAAAACAATCCTTAACAAGGAGAGCGAAGCAGGAAGCATCACAATTCCAGATGTTAAATTATATTACAAAGCTATAATAACAAAAACAGTATGGTATTGGCACCAAAATAGACATGTAGATCAATGGTACACAATAGAAGACACAGAGACAAACCCACATAAATAGTTATCTCTTACTAGAGAAAGGTACCAAAAACATACACTGGAGAAAACACAACCTCTTCAACAAATGGTTCTGGGAAAACTGGAAATCCATATGCACCAAAATGAAACTAAAGCCCTACCTCTCACCATGCATGAAACTCAACTCAAAGTGGATGAAGGACCTAGGAATTAGACCAGAGACACTGCGCCTAATTGAGGAGAAAGTAGGCCCAAATCTTCATCATGTCAGATTAGGCCCCGACTTCCTTAACAAGACTCCCAAGGCGCACGAGATAAAAGCAAGAATCAATAAATGGGATGAATTCAAACAAAAAGCTTTTCAGCAAAAGAAATAATCAATGAGGTGAACAGAGAGCCTACATTCTGGGAACAAATTTTTCCCACACCCACATCAGATAGAGCACTGAACTCCAGGATATATAAAGAACTCAAAAAACTCAACACCAAAAAAACAAACAACCCAATCAATAAATGGGCCAAGGAGCTGAACAGAAATTTCTCAGGAGAAAATATACAATAAATCAACAAATATATGAAAAAATGTTCAACATCTCTAGCCATTTGAGAAATGCAAATCAAAACTACTCTAAGATTTCACTTCATGCCAGTCAGAATGGCAATTATCAAGAATACAAACAAGTGTTGGAGAGGATGTGGGGGAAAAGGCACACTTATATATTGCTGGTGGGACTGCAAATTGGTGCAACCAATCTGGACAGCAATATGGAAATTCCTCAGAAAACTTGGAATGGAACCACCATTTGACCCAGCCATTCCACACCTTGGTCTATATCCAATGGGCTTAAAAACAGCATACTATAGTAATGCAGCCACTTCAATGTTTAGCAGCACAATTCACAATAGCTAAACTGTGGAACCAACTTAGATGTCCTTCAACAGATGAATGGATAAAGAAACTGTGGTATATATACACAATGGAATATTACTCAGCATTAAAAGAGAATAAAATTATGGCTTTTGTAGGTAAATGGATGGAGTTGGAGAACATCATGCTAAGCAAAGTCAATCCCTCAAAACCATAGACCGAATGTTCTCTCTGATAAGTGGATGGTGATCTGTAATGTGGGAGTGGGCAGGAAAAGAATGGAGAAACTTTGGTCAAAGGGGAGAGGAGGAAAGGGATGGGACATGGGGGCAGGAAAGATTGTGGAATGCGATGGACACCAATGCCCTAGGTTCATGTATGACTGCACATATGGTATAACTATATTGTGTATAACCAGAGAAATGAAAACTTGTGCTCCATTTGTGTCCAATGAATCAAAATGCATTCTGCTGTCATGTAAACCTAATTAGAATTAAAAAATGCATATTAAAAAAAAAACAAATGTAGGCTGTGTGTGTAACATGCAAATGCATATTTATATGTAGATGCCTTTCAGCCACCAAGATGTGAGAACTCCCTCAAATCTACCTACTCCATAAATTTTGAATATTTCTCTAGTTTTACCTCTCTTTTATTTCAATTTAGAATTTAGAGTTGCTCCAGGGAGTTCAAAACAAAGGAGGGGCCTGCCCCTCTGAAGGACCATAGCTGTGATTTACACGCTAGTGGAGCTGGGGATACTCAAAAGCTGGGCCTCTTTCAAAAGATGGCTCACAAAGATAATGCTGATTCAAGTGCCTCTGCATGCTGAATGAACACAGGAGCCACACAGTGGTTTTTCACAGATTCCTTTGAGGCATGTTTTTTTTTTTCATCAGTCTTTATTTCTTTATTTCTTCTTTTTGTTGTTTAGTTCACATTAAAAAGAGTGTGTTAGCAGGTCTAGATAAATTGCACAGTACAGTTCCTATTTCTCTTCTCCTGAGTTCCTGCCTCCTCTTCATTCACCTTGACATGAGAATTTTTGTTCTTACCGAAAGAGACAGTTGAGGAGGAAAAGCTAATTTATTTGTGTGTCACACCCTGAAAACTAAAAAAGGAACCAAATTATCCAAGGAACACTGAAGATAGAAAGGGGCAATGCTATAAATTTCTCTGCCGGATAAAACTTAGAACTCTTTTTTTGTTTTTTGGTTTGATTTTGTTTGTTTCTTTGTTTGTTTTGGTTAGTTGGTTGATTTTTGTTGTTGATGGCGGGTTTTTTTTGTTGTTGTTTTTGCCTCTTACAGAAAATGATCAAAACACAACTATTTTATTAAAACAGGCCTTAGACATAAAAAAGACACCCTTAAACTACAAACACTCCCTTATACATTTACAAATTCACACACACACACACACACACACACACACACACACATACACTCTTCATGAGAAAATTAAAAAGAAAACCAAGAGTTAAAATGGTTTAGGTTCTGGTCAATATCATGATCAAGATGGTTAAACTAGAATCATCACCAGAGTTTAGAAGTAAAGCTAGAATTATAAACAGAAGGAACATGGTGAGGCAAGAAAATGGCATTTTCTTCTCTGTCAACCATCAACCAAACTCAAGCACATGGTAAACAGCCTCTGCAAGTGTACAATAAGCATTCAGAGCCCAGATCAGGAAACACATTGGTTTCAGGTTCAGAAAATGCTTCTTGAGGAGGCAATGCAATCCAAAAGTTGGGCATCCCTGGGAGCTCTCTCTACCCAAAGCTCAGTCTATCCTATCTGAACCCAGACAAACTCCTTGCTAGTCTATGAAATTTCCCTAAATAAATAAATATTCAAGAATAAAAGGTGAAGGAATAACAGTCATCACTTCAGGATGGTCAAGCATAGAGTCAAGCTGGCCCTAGAACTTTAAGGTAATAGCCAAGAGCTCGTGTATTTTAATATTATTCTTTGGGGGCTTAGGTGGTGATTCTTTTTTCTATTTACGTGAACAGCTCTAGAGTAAGGTTGCTTAATCGTATTTCTAGAGGGTTCTATTGCTCTGCTACTTAAATCTGGCTAACCCTGATTTTATATCTCCCCAGTGTGTAGAGTAACAAGATTTATTTCACAAGTTTATTGTGAAGGTAAAATAAGATAAATCATCAGAGAGGCCTAACACATAATGAGCCCTTAATAAATGTCAGCCGTCATCATTACTATCATCATCATCATTAATAGTATAATCATTCTCTGTTTGCAGTAAAGAAAGGATCTTTCTCCTGACAGAGGCCCAAAGTGTCACACATACCAGAGGACTTTGGTCCATCTATTATTATGCTCACTTCTATATCTTTAACCCATTTCTTTCTTAGTTGTATCATTTTCTCTATTTAATCATGTTTTACTCTTTTTCTTCTTTTACAAAGGCTCCTCCAATTTCACATCTTCTAGTTAACTTCCTCTGTCCCCGGGGTTGAAAAAAAAACCTTGAAATAATCATCTCCAGTGTCGTCTTCCACTTCCATCTCCATTTCAAGCCACCCCATTACAGCTTCAGCACTTACTGTTCCACTACAACTCTAGCCTCCAGCTAAGTTGTAGAATTATTTCCGTTTTTGTAAACTCTAGAAGATACTTTTCTGTCCTCACAAAACTTGAACTTTTAGCCATATTTAATTTTTTTTTTTTTTTAATATCCCTTCTTTGGAACATGATTGTTCTCCCTTCCATGACATACTCTCCTGGGTTTTGCATAATGGATTTCTCTCTGTGCAGTCCCTAGGCCTCTTCTGTTCTCATTTGCATTCTCTCCTTCAGTGACCAGATCCCCACCTCATAGTTCTTCACATTTCCAGCCGGGGTCTCTTGGTGAACACAAGCAACAGCCTTCCTGAATCCCCTCTGGAGACTTCCAGGTGTCTAGATTTATCATGTCTAAAATGACACCTCGGAATTTACACATAAACTTCAAATATTCTTTCTTCCCCGAATCATTACATTTCCATAAATCACACTGTCCTGTTCAAATAATGTTATGCATGACACCTTCCATTCCCTCCCCCTCACATCTAATCCATTGTTCTTTGCTGTGAATTCTCTCTCTAACACAGTGGTTCCCAACTGAAGGCAATTTTACCACCTAAGGAATATTTGGCAATTTATGGGGACATTTTGGGTTTTTGAGACTTGGTGGGGAGACGGAGAGTATAGGACGGTATATGCTACTGGCAAAGGAAGAGGCCAGGGATATTACCAACTATTCCATAGTGAACAGGACACACACACAGGGGGAGGGGGGGGAATTATCTGGCCCAAAATAGCAAAAAGGCCAAGAATGAAAAACTGTAATCTAAAATATGCCATAAATATGTACAGTGCTCTCACGCACTCCTTCCCTCTCTCTCGCTCCTCTCCCCCCACTTCTCTCTCTCCATTGACGGCATTCTGGGTGAACTCATGGCCTCCTAAATGGCCTCTCATCATCTCCTCTTACCCTCTGTCCCCTTATCTGCTTCACACAGCAGCCAAAGTCATCTTTGTAAAATGTAAACTCAATCCTGTTAGAACCACAGGAACACCCTGTGATGATTTCCCCTCTCAACTCAGAATAATCCTGGACCTTTCATCTCCTCTCCAACTTCATATCTCACATTATTCAGTGGGCCAGAAGCAAACTATCCATTTTCTCCTTCCTGAAAACACCAGGCCCTCTGGTTCCTAGAGATCTCTATCAAGAATTCTCTTCCTCTCACTCCATGTGCTCACGTCTAATTCAACTTTCCTGTGCTACATAATTCAACTTTGCATTTGACCTCTCCTTTAAAGCTCCAAGTCACTCCCTGACAGTGCTCTCTTTTAATTCATAAATCTTGAGATGATTTATTATTATGTTTTTGTATATCTATTGTTTAGTGTCTGTCTCTCCAAATAGACAGTAAGTACATTTGTGGGGTGGGGAGTTGTTTACTTTTTGATGCTCAGGATTAAACTCAGGGCCTCCAACATTCTAGGCAAGTGTTCTACCACTGAGCTATATCCAGCCATCAGATTATAAGTGCTTTAAAGTCAAGGAGCAAGGGAATGAGAGGAATTTTTTAAATTCTGGGAATGTGAGACCACCAGCAATTCACACCAAAGCATGGAGGGATTCTAAGACTCTTCACTACTTCCTTCAAGGTTTTGTCTGGGTATCCTTCTAAGTTTAGTGAGTTCACAAATGAGCCTTCCTACACTTTAGCACAGGAAAGGGACATGTGGTCCAATGCCTGTGACAGTTGCTGGTCATAAGGGGTATATTGACCTCATCCACATATTCCTGTCCTCCTCTAAACCACCTCAGCTTCATTCTCCTCCCACGGTGATGATTGTCTATGAACAATATCAGGATAGCTTCAGCAAGGACACAAAAATAGTTTCATTGCTTTCCCTGTGCCAACACTTTATGATGAAACATAAATTTTATATGTTTTCAGAAAACACATGATATGTCAACCTTACCAGAGATAGAGGAATTTCAACAACCTAGAGGAATTAGAATTTTAATAACAAGAAATCAAAGAGAAAGAAACAATTTTCAAGGTATTTTTAACTTAAAAAGAAAAAAATGAGGCCTGAAATCTTCATCAGAAGCAGTATTTTTGAAAGTCAAAGACATTGATTTGCAAGAGTTTCATTTGATTGAGACCACAAAAAAAAAAGGATCTTGAGCTTCAAAAGACAAGGTCCTAGGGAAAGTGATGTTGAGTTTGTGACATAAAAATGAAAGGAATAGAGTAGGACTTCAAATTATGCAAGCCCTAGGGATAGTGAAACAGTTCTTCTGGACTGAGAAACAATAACAAAGCCAAATAGAACAGAGTGTGACTCTGGAAAATGCCAGCTGGTCTTGGTACCTAACCAAATCTGGCGGGATCATGTAGAGAGGAAAAGTCACTATTGATTGAGAACTCAACTAAATTGGTCTTCAATACCAGGAAGTTGCTCAGAAAAAAAAGACCAGTCCATAGATATACATTTTCCAAAATGATGGCCATTAGGCACATGTAGCTATTTAAATTTAAATTAATCAATATTAAATAAAATTAAGAGTTAATTTCTATAGTTTAATTAATTACATTTCAGGGGCTCGGTAACCACATGTGGCTAGAGGTTCATATATTAGATAGCATTTCTATGAAACATTTTTATGATTAGACAAAGCTCTGTTGAATGACATAGCTCTGCATCTCTGATCATGTTCAGATGCACCTTTTCTGGGGCAAGAAAAGGAGCATATCTAAATATTGTTTTTAAACATATAGTTCAAGCTATCAAACTGCTAAATATAGTAGGTTCTATCTTACTTTTGTTACCAATTTTTGACCCCAAGTTGGGTCTTCTTTCCCTCTTGGAATTTTGGAACCAATAACAAGACTGAGTGCAAATCAATCAATGAGGGAAGGTTTATTTTTGGTCAAGAACAGGAGAAGTGGGAGATAAACTCACAAATGAAATTCTCAGCCCATTGGGGGTCTGGAAGTTATACACATAAGATCAAAAAATGAATGGGAAAGATAGGCTAATGAAGTGGAGGAATATTCATGTCTTTTCTGCAAATGGGTAGAGAGTTTCTGGGAATTTAGGCACCACCTCTTTGTTCTTTCCAGGAATTTCCATGGCAACTGTCAACTGTCATGGCTCTGGGAATGGGTCATGTAGCTTGCAGGTGGGATTATATTGAAGCTGGAGGCTGTCTGGCAGTCCCTGGAGCAGCCATCTTAGAGCCAACTAGTTTCAGCTAGTTTACCTCAGGAGGAACTTCTGGTCAATAGGCATCAAGGATAAACTAGATTAGGATGAGGTAGAAATTCAGGTAGGTTACCTAGGCAGTACAAAATTAGGGTGGGATAACACTTTGACAAGTATACCCAAATATATTCTTGGAAGTCCAAGTGCAACTTTAGAATTCTCAGAATCCTTCAAGTTCCACACTGACTGAAATATGATGAAACAGAGAAAAGAGTCCCTGGCCCTCTATCCACAACCCAGACCTTTCTCATCTCACTCGCAGATGCACATAACCCCACTAGGAGCTTTCCACACACACGTGGATAGACAAGTCTGTGCATTCAAGTTCCATCACATCCCTTCAAGCAAGGGCCGAGAAGTACAAATACCTGGTGCATAGTCCATGCTAAGAAGGAAGGACTCAGAAAAATAACCCTCATAAATAAATAAATAACCCTTTCCATCCTGCTGGAAACAGGATCTTGTATTGTGGATTCCAGGATCTTAAATTTACAGAGCAAAATTTAGATAGGGAAGGAAAGAATAAGAGTTCCTCATGGCCATATCCTCTCAAGTTAATAGACTGTTTCATGAAGGGTCATGGTCAGAAAGGGCCAGAACAGGACCCTGCCTCTAAGAGGTAGAGACTAAAATCTTTGCTGATCAGACTGGTGATTGTGGCCCTGTGGGATGATCCCACTGAAGAGTCAGTACCACTGATCTCTACACTGCCTGAAAATCCTATACATTCCCCCAAACATTCACTCCCCTACTTCCCAAGATAATTATTTCAGACCTCTCCTCTTCTCCAACCTCCAAGACAATTTTCCTCTCCTCATTATCAGCCTGCTTCATATTTCATGGAGAATAAGGAGACCACCAAAGGGAAATTCCTTTAATTTTCCAGCAAAATTATTGCTACCTGTATCCCTATCTACCCTACTCTCTTTTGTTACAGTGAACAACGTCTTTCTGCCAAGGCCAAGGTCAACTCTATTAAATCCAATTCCCTTTTGCTTTCTCAAAGACCCTGTTCCTGATATTACTACCTCTGTGGCATCAGTCCCAACTATATTCCAGTATCCCCTTCCTTTAAAGGAAAAAAGAATTAAGCAAGCCCAAAGCACTCCTCACCTGGATTTACATTCCCTTTATTGAGAATTCTTCATGAAATATCTCTGTAACAGCTAACGCCATTTTCTCATCTTGTTTGGGGTTTGTTTTTTGTTTTGTTTTTTAACCCAGAGCCTCATGCATGCTAGGCAAGTGCTCTACCACTGAGCCAAATTCCCAGCCCCTGGAGCCTCTTTCTCAACTTGCATCTTGTCCTCCACTCACTATCACCAAAGCCAATAATAGTTTCCATCTCACCAAATCCAACAACCGCTTTTGGGTCTTCACTTATATGAATTCTCGGGTGAATGTACAGACTTGGCTATTCTCTTCTTAAAGCTCTTTCCTTTCTTAGCGTCTGGAACGTAACTTTCTTCAGGTTTTTTATTACCTCGCCAGATTATCCTCAGTTTCTTCTACAAGATCCCTTTTTTCTGCCCAACCTCTAAATGTTGGCATTCCCCAGGGCTGGGTTCCTAGGCCCTCTTTCATTTATCTACAGCTTCTCTGTGGGTTATATAACTCATTCAGATGGATTTAAATATCATATATAGTCAGTTCACTGGAGACCAGATTTATGTATCCAACTGCTTATTCAACAACACAACTTGAATGTTTAACAACACAACTTGAATGTTTAATGCTTAATAGAATGAAACTTGGTCTCTTCCCTCTAAACCTAGTCACATCAGTTGTTCTCACAACAATAAATGGTGTCATCATTCTCCTGCTCGTTCCAAAACCTGGAAGTTACCTTTTATTCTTTTTTTTCACTCATTTTTCATGTCCAATGCAGTAGACAAGTCCTATCAACTACCCCTTCAAAATACGCCCCAGAGTGTGTCCACTTGTCACCATCTCCACCACTGCCATCCTAGTGCCTGTTAATGTCATCTTCCACCTGGGCCAAAAATAACCTTCAGCCATCCCGGCTTCTACACTTGCCTCTCCACAATCTATTCTGAACACTGCAGAGTTAGGAGTTTTCTTTCTTTTTTAAAAAACTTAATTAAGTTAAAGTTAAACGTCTTTTAACTTAAACTTAATTAAGTTTTTTAAAAAACTTAATCTGATTACTACCCTGATTAAAATGATGCCAGGAATGATCCCACAGAAAAAGTGGTAATAACAGGAACAGGGTCTACAAGAAGTGAACGTGTTGGTGGGATAGTGAGAAATGGTCACATTTTAAATGCCTTTTAAGAGGACAGATAGAAAGACTGCCATTGTACTGGATGTGCTTCATCTTACCCTTGGAATAATATCCAAGCTCCTTGTCTGGGTCCAGAAGTCCCAGTCGAACTGCGTCCTACCTACCTCTTCAATCTCATTTCACACCATTTTCCCTTTCCTCCACCTTGTTCAGACCACAGTAGTCCTATTTCTCTTCGTGAAAACACTAAGACTCTAGAATTTTTGACTTGGTCTTCCCTCAACCCAGGATACTCTCTCTCTAGATTTTTTCATTATTCTAGTATCAACGTAGACATCATCCTTACAAGGACTTCTTGTTAAGCTAAACATTACTTCCAATCACTCTCCATCATTCCCGCCCTGTTTTATTATGCTTTAGAACTTATTCCTACTGCATACTTTCTTCATTTTTCTGTCAATGAGAGAACTTTATATTCTTCAATACTGTATCCTTTAAGTTCTAGAAAAGTGCCTAGCAAATAGCAGATGCTCAATGAACATTTGTTGCATTATTAAATTAGTAAATTTAAGAGACTATTTTAATGTCACCTTTGTTGAAAAGTCATGCTGCTAGCTTTCTTCCTTCATCTGGTGAGGATACACACTGGTAAGAATACTTAATTAGCAATTGCATTCAGATTACCAATTGTAATGTCCATCTGTAGCCAAGACTTGACTAAACCTAATTCTATTTCCCTGATCTGAACTGACACATTTGCTTTCACAATGGTTCAAAAAAAAAAATCATAAAGCCCTCTTATTAAGGAGTGAAGTTTTTTTCATACCCAAAGGAATGGTGGTGAAGGAAAAACACTAAAACACCTAAGAAGAATTATATCAGGTTGAAATGAAAATCATCACACATCTTGCTTTATACTTCCACATGCCCCCCAGCTAAAGGTCTAGTACCCTCTGAAAAATCATGTATTGGTTTTATTTGATAACTATCAAGGGCCATGATGACCAATATTTTATACATAGTCATCAAATCTGAATGAAGTAAAACAGAATGAACAAACTTCAAAGGATATTTTAATATAATTTGAAAACTGCTTTAATATAATTGGAAGACCACTTATATAACGAATATTATAACTAATAGTAGCTCACTGAGTACATTGGGGTTCAGCTAAAGATTTTAGTGAACTCTATTCCTAGCATTAGCAATAAATATAAAATGTCAGCTTTTCTTTTGCCAAAACATGTTGACGGAGCCATGAACAATCCAAAGTACTTTGTGTTCTCCATCAAGTGAAAGGACAAGTGTATACCACTTCCTATAGCACAATTTATTAAATGCCAACATGAAAAATATCCTTTTCTTTTAAAATTTTCTTTGAGGCTAGTTAATAACAGGCCCCGGTCAAATCTCAGCAAGCAGTCGACTGTGACTGTGTCCTTTGTCACAGCATTGGGAATGTGCCAAATGCAAAAAGTTCCTCTCTGCATCTAAATGCTCCCAGGGCATGTCATTACTGCTAAGCTCCATCAGCATATTACCAGAGAGAAAGCACAATCCGGGTCTCCTAACTCCAGAACAGATGGTAAAATAGTTTGGGCTGCTGAATTCCTTGACCCAAGCATAGAAGAACGCAAATGCAAAAGGGGAGTATGGATTACAGGGAGGAGCACACACAAAACACCCACAGACTCCCCAAAACCCTGGAGTCCAAAAGCTTTTTATTAACTGGAGTAGATTTGGAGGTACCACGGCAGCCTGAGGCCAAAGAAAGCCAAAGTGAGTAGTAAGAAGATAAGAAAATCTAAATTATCTCTTACCTTTCTCCCAAGTTAGTCTGAGATAATTATAACTTGGCCTTTCTTATCAAAATCAACATCAGTTCAAGTCATCCTGCTAAGTTGAAGAATAGATGAAAATATATGAGCTACCTGGCCAAATGGGGAAAAATGTCTTTCCTAATCCCTTTTCTCTTGCATGCCTAACATGGTAGCTTACAACCTGAAGATGCTGCATTGCTAACCTGCTCCTCCTTGTTAATTTAAAGGTGAAACTCTGAGTTGCTTAGTGGAGTGAAAGTAAATGGAAGTGGTATCCTTTTTTCTTAAATGTTTTTCTTAAATGTTTTTTGTCTTATTTTTTAAATTGACAGAAGTTTATACATTCACTATGCTCAACATGGTGTTTTGAGATAGATAGATAGATAGATAGATAGATAGATAGATAGATAGATAGATGATTGATAGATGATAGATAGATGATAGATAGATAGATAGATAGATAGATAGATAGATAGATAGATAGATAGAAAGAAATTGTTAGATGTATTACTTCAGTTATTGTTTTTGTGGTAAGAACACAAAATATTTTAGCATATTTCAAGAACTTACTATATTATTACTCACTATAGTCACTTTGTTATCAAGTACATCTCTTGAGCTTATTCCTCCTAACTGAAGTTTTGTATCCTTTGATCAACATCTCAACATCCCTCAGCCCCACCAGATTCTAACCACTGTTCTACTCTTTACTTCTTTAAGTTCAACATTTTTGGATTCCACATTAGTGAAGTCGTGCAGTATTTTTTTTCCATTCATGGTTTATTTCACTCAGAATAATGTCCTTCAGTTTCATCCATGTTCTGTACATAACAGGATTTCCATCCTTTTTATAGCTGAATAGTATTCCATTGCATATGTATATATTATATATTGTTTATCCACACATCCATTGGTGGACACTCTGGTTGTTTCTATCTCTTTGTTATTATGAATAAATGTGTGTGTTATTATGAATATTGCTGTAATATTGTGGATATTTGATCTATTGATTTTATTTTCTTTGGTTCTGTACATAATAGTGGGACTACTGAATTTCTGGTGTACTTTTAGATAAGGTACAAGTTGTGTGGATAAAATTTTCTTGAGATTAAGGATAATTCTATGATAATTTTCATACTACTTTTATTCAAAATGTTTTTATTAGTGCATTATAGTTATACATAATAGTGGGGTTTATTTTGACATAATCATTCATACATGGTATATAATTTGCTTTATTTCAGTCTCCAGTGTGGCTTCTCTGCCTCCTTTCCTCCCTCCCCTTATTCCTTTACCTCTACTCTACTGGTCTTCCCTTTATTTATTTATTTTTTAAATGGTGCTTTATAGACATACATAAAAATAGAATTCATTATGGTATATTCATATATGTACATCACAAAATTTTGTCAAATTCATTTCAAATTCATTGTCAAATTCCTAGTTCCCATCCCTCTTTCCTCCCCTTAAATCCTCTTCCTCTACTTTACAATCTTACTCTTTTCATGGAAGTGACCTCCTTTTGACCCTCTTTTTTCTACCTTCTGCATGAGAGAGAAGACATTATACCCTTGATTTTCTGATCTGGTTTATTTTGCTTAACATGGTGTTCTCCAGTTCCATCCATTTACTAGCAAATGCCATAATTTCATTCTTTTTTATTGTTGAGTAAAACTCCATTATACATATATACCACAAATATTTAATCCATTCATCTGTTGACAGAAACTTGGGCTGGTTCCACAATTTGACTATTGTAAATTGCACTGATACAAACATTACTGTGCCTATATCACTATATTATGCTGATTTTAGTTCTTTTGGATAAATACCAAGGGGTAGGATGGCTTTGTCTTTTGAGGAATCCGCATACTGCTTTCCAAAGTGGTTGTACTATTTTGCAGTCCCAAAATGTATGTGTACCTTTTCCCATACATCTTCTCAGCATTTATTATTATTTGTATTCTTGATGATTGCCATTCTAACTAGAGTGAGATAAAATCTCAACATAGTTTTGATTTGCATTTCTCTCATTACCAGGGATGTTGAAAATTTTTTTCATATATTTGCTGGCCATTTGTGTTTCTTCTTCTGAGAAACATCTGTTTAGTTTTCTTGCCCATTTATTGATTGGGTTATTTGGGTGAGGGGTTTTTTGTGTTGAATTTTTTAGTTCTTTATATAGTCTGGATATTAATCCCTGTCAGAAGAGTAGTTGGCAAATATTTTCACCTATTCTGTAGGTTCTTTTATCACACTCTTAATTGTCTTCCTTTCCTGTGAAGAAGCTATATAATTTGTTGTCATCCCACTTACTGATATTTGGTTTAATTTCTTCAGATTTAGGGGTCTTGTTAAGGAAGTTGGTGCCTGTGCAAATATTGTGTTGGCCTTGTGTTTTCTCCTAGTAGTTGCAAAGTTACTGGTATAATTCATAGGTCTTTGATTCACTTTGATTTGACATTTGTGCTGGGTGAAAAATAGGTATCTACTTTAATTCTTCTACATATCAATATCCAATTTTCCTAGCAACAGTTGTTTAAAAGGCTGACTTTTCTCCAATGCATGTATTTGACAATTTTGTCGAGTATCTATGTTGGTTTGTATTTATCTTCTATTTAGTTCCATTGGTCTTCACATCTATTTTGTTGCCAATACCATGCTATTTTTGTTACTATAGGACTGTAGTATAATTTAAGACCAGGTATTGGAATATCTCCAGCATCACTCTTCTTGCTTAGTATTGCACTAGCTAGTCTGAGTCATTTATTCTTCTAAATGAATTTCAGGACTTTTAAATTTTTTCTATAAAGAATGTCATTGGTGGGGCTGGGATTGTGGCTCAGAGGTAGAGCACTTGCTTCACATGCATGAGGCCCTAGGTTTGATCCTCAGCACCACATAAAAATAAAATAAAGATATTGTGTCTATCTACAACTATTATATATATATATTTACAAAAACAATGTCATTGGTATTTTGATGGGGATTGCATTGAATCTGATAACACTTTTGATAGTATAGTCATTTTTGACAGTATTAATTCTACCTATCTAAGAATATGAGAGGTCTTTTTATCTGCTATCTTTTGTCTTCTTCAGTGTTCCATAGGTATCATTTTAGAGCTCTTTCACTTCCTTGGTTAAATTTATTCTGAAGTATTTCTGGTTTTTTGTTTGTTTGTTTGTTTTGTAGAGGGAGATTGTTTTTGTTGTTGTTAAGGTTTTTGTGACCAGAGTAGTTTTTTTGATTTCTTCCTCAGCAGATTTATTATTATGATATAGGAAGGATGTTTATTTGTAAATGGTTGATCCTGTATCCTGCTACTTTGCTGAATTTGTTTATCAGCTCTAGAAGTCTTCTGGGGATAATTTGACCTCCTCCTCCTTCTTCTTTAAAAAAAAAATTTAAGACAATATCTCGCTAAATTACATAGGGCCTTGCTAATTTGCTGAGGTTGGCTTTGAACTTGATATCCTCTTACCTCAGCCTCCCGAGCTCCTGGAATTACAGGTATAATTACATGGTGTGCCACCATGCCCAATAACTTTTTTTCCTCCTTGCCTTCTTTCACTTTCTTTCTCTTGTCTTGATTGCTACAGCTAGAGTTTCAATAATTATAGTGAATAGGAATGGTAAGAGTGGACATCCTCGACTTTTTCCTGATTTAGAGGAAATGCTTTCAGTTTTCTCTATGTGGCCTGATGTTGGCTTTAGGTTTGTCATTTAAAAGACACAAAGAAAGAGTAAATCCTCTGTAAGAGATTAAGACTGGCATCTTACTTTTCAAACATAATACCAAAGCAAAAATCAGCACAACAAACTTCTGATGAAATAAATCTAAGAACAACTAAATGATGGGGAGAGATTCAATATTCATGGATAGGAAGACTCAATATTGTCAAGATGTCAGTTTTCCTCAACTTGATCTTTAGATTTAAAACAATGTCAATCAAATACAAGCAAATTATTTTATGGATTTTGACAAAGTGGTTTTAAAGTTTATATGGAGATCTAGGAATGGTGGCATCTGCTTGTAATCCCAACAATTCAGGAGGCTGAGGCAGGAGGATTGAAAGCTGAAGGCCAGTGTCGGCAATTTTGGGTTCAATTCCTAATATAAACAAAATAATCAATCTATCTATTTAGTTATTTATGTGGAGAAGCAAAAGACCAACCATAGACTGCACAATATTGAAGGAAAAGAACAAATGTGAGCCAGGCATGATGGCACATGCCTGTAATCCCAGCACTTTGGGAGGCTGAAACAGGAGAATCACAAGTTCAAAGCCAGCCTCAGCAATGGCAAGGTGCTAAGCAACTCATTGAGACCCTGTCTCTACATAAAACACAAAATAGGGCTGGGGATGTGGCTCAGTGGTCAAGTATCCCTGAGTTCAATCCCCAGTACCAAAAAAAAGAAAAAAGAACAAGTGTGGAGGACTGACACAATCTGATCTCAAGATTTACTTGAAAAAAAATGCTAAGTAGAACAGTGTGATATTAGCCAAAAAAAGAAATAGAGAAGTAAATCAATGGAACAGAATAGATGGCCCAGCCTAGCTATAGACCCACATCAATATAGTCAGTGGATCTTTGGAAAATGACCAAAGACAATGCAATGAAGAAAAGACAGACTTTTCAACAAATGGCTGGAACGGCTAAAAACTTACAAGCAAAAAAATAAATAAATCTAGACAGGTACACCCTTCACAAATTTAATTCAAAATGGTTCTAAACCTAAATGTAAAATGATAAGCCATTGTACTCCTAAGAGATAACATAGGGAAAAAATCTAGATGACCTAGGATTTTGGTGATGCCTTTTTTATATGGCCCCAAATTTATAATCCATGAAAAAAATTAAACTTTTTTTCAGTACCAGAGATAGAATTCAGGGGTACTCTACCACTAAGCTATATCTCAAGTCCTTTTTATTTATTTATTTTATTTTGAGATAGTCTCAATATTGCCCAAGCTGACCTTAAACTTAGAATATTACTGTCTCAGTCTCTAATTTTTTTTCTTTTGTTCAGTAGACACTGTCAAAAGAACAAAAAGGCAAACCACAGACTGGGAGAAAATACTTGCAAAATAACCTGACAAAGGGCTTTACTGTGGTTTGGATCTTAAATACTCCCCAAATTTTCATGTGTTGAAGGCTCAGTTCCCAGATGATGGTGGTATTGGAAGGAATTATGGTTTGGATACGAGGTGTCCCCCCAAAAGTTCCTGTTAATGCAGTAATGCTCAGAGATTAAATGATTGGATCATTTTATCTAATTAGTCCATCCTAGTTTGAATGGGCTAACTGGATGGTAACTTTAAGCAGGTGGGGCCTGACTGGAGGGCATAGGTTACTATGTGCACCCTAAAAAATTGCATCTTCCATGGCCCCTTCACTCCCCTCTCTCTCCACTTCCTGACCTCACTGTGGGCTGAGCAGTTTTCCTCCTCTGTTGGGCTCTTCTCCCATGATGTTCTGCCTTAACTTGGACCCAGAGCAATGGAGTCAATCATCTATGAACTGAGACCTCTGATATCATGAGCCTCAAATAAACTTTTCCTCTTCTAACTTGTTCTTGTCAGGTATTTTGGTCACAGTGATGAAAAAGCTAAATAAAACAGGAAGTGATAGAAACTTTAAAAGGTAGGGCCTAGTGGATGGAAGCAGGTTATTGAGGGTTTGACTTTGAAGACTGTGCTTGGACTCTGGCCCTTTCTCTCATTCTGTCCACTCTTCCTTGCCAAGAGGTGAGCAACTTTGCTCTTCGATGCATTTCTAAAGTGATGTATTACCTCACCACAGACTCAGACACAGTGAATCCAATCAACCATGGATGAAACCTCTGAAACCATGAGCCAAAATAAATTTTTTCCCGTTAAGTTGATTTTCTTGGGTATTTTATCACAGCAACAGAAACTTTATTAACAAAGACTGTAATCTAAAATATGCAAAGAACTTAAACTCAGAAAATAATACAACTAAAAACTGTCAAAGATCCAAATGGACTCACAAAATAACATATACAGATGCCAAATAAGCATGTGAAAAGATATTCCACATGTCATCAAAGGAATGAAAAATTAAAACAACAATGAAATACCATGGGTTGTTTTTTTTTTTAATATGAATTTCCCCCCAAAGACTTATGTGTTGAAAGGTTGGCCCCAAAGCAGCAATGTCCACAGGTGATGTTTGAGGGGTGATTGGGTCATAAGGGCTCTGACCTAATCAGCAGATGAATCCACTGATAGTTGAATAGAGTACTGGGAGGTGGTGGAAACTGTAAGCAGGTGGGGCATGGTTGGAGGAAGTAGGTCACTAAGTGCATGCCTTTAGGGACTGTATTTTGTCCCTGTCCCCTTCTTTTTCTCTGCTTCCTGACTACCATAAACTGAGCAGCTTTCTTTTGCGAGGAACTGTGGAGCAATTATTCCATTATTGGAATAATACCCAGAATCACCATGACTATTATAGTATTAGAAGTTTTATCAATGCTAAAAAGAAAAAAATAACTAAGAAGAAAAGGAAAATGATCGTTTTTCATGTGATATGATCATCTCCTAATAAAACTACAGAATTATCACCTGATAAAGCAATCAGAAATAAGGAAGAAATTTAAAAGTTCAGGAATTTAACTGGACATAACAATTTTCAAAAAATTAAGTGTCAATTTACTTCACCAATAACTAATAAGGGAATACAAAAGTAGTTTAAAAAAAAGAAAGAAAGAAAAAATATAAAATATCTATCAATTAAGCAAGAACACACAATTTACTGAGAAAACATAACATCTGTACTAAAGGTCATACTAGATGATTATAATATTCTGTTCTCTTCAATAAGATGATTTAACACTACAAAGATTAATTCTTCTTAATTCTTCTATAAATTCAACATACATCCAATTACAACAATTTGTGCTGGAGACTTTTCAACATAGTTCAAAAAGCAGAGGAAAGATGTCCCTGGTATGAATAGTTTATCAATTATGTCCCATTGTCCTATGTATAGGACACCTATAAAAATTTCTCAAGTTTTTACAGGTGTCCTATATACATGACTGTGAGAGACAATGGCTTAATCTCCAGCACAATTGCTTCTCCAAGGAACATTTAAGATTTGACAGTATAGCGATAACTATCAGTTACTTTACTTGTTTTACCTTTTAAGAGAATTCTTGCCTCATAAAGGAAAATTTACATATTGAAGCCAGGGTCCTTAAAAGCAAGCCTGTGTATGAAATTCTATTTCACTTCTTAGTTTTACTAATGAAGTTGATTGCTGTTTTATTATTACACTGTCTCCACAGTTTTATATTAGGAAAAGAAAATGACATTTAAGAAATTAATTGAGTTCAAGGCAAGAGATACCTTACATTTGATGTTGCTAAAAGTCTAAGTATAAATAAAAATGTCTGTCAAGGAACACTTCTGAATTTTATACGATCATGATTACACATGTATTTAATAACCCCATTAGGCAAGATGCTTTAGAAAACATTGAAGACTTAGATCATTATGATTAGCATAATAACTTGTTTCTTTGTCAGGAAAAACTATGAATAATTTATTCTAATTAAGTAACTGAAAGAACAGTAAATCAACCATTATGTGCTGGAGCCCAGTAAGTTATGGACCATAGTAAATTCTGTAACTAACCTCTAGGCACACCACAATAAACTACAATGTGATTAAATATTTGTCCCAATACTAGAAAAGTCATCAAAAATTTTCTTGGATTTCAAATTCTTGTCATTCTATACATTTGCCCAGATATATGACTCACTTTACTGCTGCACTATTTGAAGAATGGTAAAAGAAATTAGACATTAGAGACATGAGAAGAAAACTGTCTCTTTTCTAGACAGTAACTGTCACCATGATTTTATGATTTTATGATTTATGATTTTCCATATGGCTATACTAAGTAGCAAACACTTGCAGTGAGGTAGTAAGAATATGCGGTATACAAGGGAAAATGGCTGGGGGTGGGGGGACAAGTGGCTAAAGTGAAAGCCTCAAGTCAATTAATGTGAGTGCAAATGATTCTGAAAAGCACAAAAGATCTTATCCCCACATGTGTTCACCACTGTGTAAAAGCAATGCCAGTCCTCAATGGGAAGGCAGAGAGCTTCCTTATGAGGCTTGTGGAGATCCTGGGCCTCAGGAAAATCTACTATTTAAACATTCTGCTACTTCTGGTTTAGCTAGAAGGAAAACAGCTCAAGAGCTATTTTATTTTCCAAGCAAGTAATAAAGATAATTTTTAAGAGTTTAATAAATGATCAGTATTAAGATACAGGGAAAGCCAGTACACAAAGTCATAGCTAACTTAGAAAAGTATTCATTTGGAGTTGAAGTTGAAATGGTCTTAAATTGAAGTGTGTTTGCATTTCTTTATTATAATCTGCAAGATTATAGATGTGAAGTAGACTCTAGAATTTGAATGATAGTAACTAAAAATAAAGCATTGGAGAACATGAAGAATTTTAATTAAACATGAGGATTGGGGATTATTTCCTGTGTAGAGGGAAGGACATATTGGATAAGTAAACATTTAGCTCCAATACATACTGCCTGAACTACTTCTCGATTAACTGGCCAAAGACTTCAGAAATTCTACTGTTGCAATACCCAGTGGAGTTTATTTAGAATGGCAGTGGTTTCTGACTAGTAATCCAGTAGAGTTTGCACATCAACCAAGAACATTACAGTTAGGAAATTTCACCATCATTCTCCAAGACAGCCAAACCACAAACATGGAAGCCATCTTTAACTCCTTCCTCTTAACTTCCAATCTAACTGTCCTCCCAATACTGTGGATTCAATCTGCAAACATCTTCTCTGCTGTTCATAGTCATGTTCCTCATCAACACTACTTGAGTTCATAACTGACATCTCTAGTTCCTATTGATATACACTCACCAACCCTTCTATCCCCTACAGACCTCACTCAGGAGCAATCTATTACATGAATACTTCAACACTAGTCATTACTTTGCTTACAAAGCCTACTAAATTCTTCAACACCCACCTTATCAACCTTATAGTTTACTCAAAACATGCCAAGCTCTCAAGTCTTCAAGACTTTGCACAAGTATTCTGGGTCCAGCCAAATGGGAATTTCAAACCTTACTGTAGTCACTACTTTGTGGCCAGATGAGTTTGATTTAAAATTCATGCTTAAATAGAAAACAAGACACTGTGGTACCAAGTCTGCATCTACTATTCTCTCCTTGCTCTCATTTTTTTAAAATATAGTTTATTATACACAAGAAATATATGCTCATTTTAGGAAAATTAGAAGGTAAGAGAGATAAGATGACCCATATCCAGGAAATTCTATATAGTCTTTCTCTTTATTTCTCATTATTTACTATGCTGTTAACAGCACTGAGAAGCTTGTATCTCTGCCAAAAGGAAGATCTGCGTTCACCAGGTCAGCCCAGAACTATAAGCTAGTGTAAGATGTCATTTACATTAAGTTCTAACCTAGAGAGATTGCCTGAAATGGCCTACATTTTTCTTTTGTCTTTTTGTGCTTGTTATTTGCATTTCCCTGATGATTCGTGGTGTTGAGTTTTGGGGTTTTTTTCCCATACCTATTGTTCACTTTTATGTCTTCTTTTTGTTAGGTCAGAGGCAGAGCAGAAACAACCGCCCACAGCCACCTCGCTCCTGGGCCCCCGCGCTCTGCTTGGTCCAGCCTCGCGCTGGCCCTGCCAAGCGCCCGGTCCCTGGGGCACTTTCTGAAAGTTCCTTGCTCTCTCTCTCCCGCTCTGTGGGCCCACCGCCTTACCCCCTTTGTCCTGCCATGGCCAGGAGCAGCGAGCCTGGGCAGAGCACACCAACACAGCCACCGTCAGTCGCAGGCGCCGAACACAGTACGCATGCGCCAAACACGCCAACATGGCAGCCCCCACTAGCCAATACGTAGAAACAACGAACCTCCGACATGAAAACCGCCATGACACCCGGCTCATCCCCGAAGGACTCTGACCTCACCAGCCTCCCCTAACCAACCTCAGAGGACACTGGATTCTAAACCAACACCTCTTCCTGCCCCAGGCCCTTCCCTTCCTGCCTTAAGTCTTCCTTTTCCAGACAGGGTGGGGGGACCCTTTACACTCTGTATGCCACAAGGCTCCAGCACCATTTTCTGCCCGCTCAAGCCTGGTGACCGGGGGGAGGGTGGCCTGGGAGCGTTCCTTCCAGAATAAAGCCTGTTCCAGTCCTGTTTTACTTTCTTCTGGTTGTTTGGCTTTACACTTTTGATAACAAAGTAGTCTTGGTAAAGTCAGAACAGCCTCAGGCAAAGAGAGGAATCAAGTTGCAGATCTATTTATTAATCCTTTCACAGTGATTAAGGTTTAAATTTTTTATTTTGGTGCATTCTTGTAGCACACATGTTGTTTTGTGATCATGTATGCACATGCATTTGCATGCAATTTTTTCTTGAGTGTTGCATATTTACATCAATATTCTGTTTCATACCGATTTCTTTCAGTCTTCTTGTTATGAGACCCATTCTTCTTGTTATGAGAGTATGGCATTGCTTCCAAATGATGAATATTATTCCATTTTATTTATGCTCTTTGCTAATGATAGACAGCCAGTTTGACTCATTTCCCTGCTTCCAGAAACAATATTGCAATTACCATTTTTAGATATGAGAACTTCATTTGTATACGTAATCAAAAATATCATTCTTAGACTGAGACAGAAGGATAGCCAGTTTGAGGCCAGTCTTGGCAACTTGTGAGACCCCATCTCAAAATAAAAAAATTAAAAGACTGGGAATGTAGCTCAGTGGTAGAGTGCCCCTGGGTTCTATCCTTAGTAAAGCTCACACACACACACACACACACACACATGATTATTCTTGGGCTATATTGAACAAATACACTTAGTTTTATTAAATACCATCATCTCCAAAAAATACATAGGCTATACTCCCACTGGGTCATGAGGATCCCTAAACCCCCACATTCCTGCCAACATTTGTCATTATCCAACTGGCAAGGGTAATCATTATAACAGAGATGCCTCATTAATTTTTGATCCTCTAATTATCAGTTACTTGACTATTTTGACACAATGTGATCTTTTAAATTTTTTCTTCTCTATGTCTTCAAATTCTTTGTGCACTTCCCAAATCTCAATTAAAATGACACCCAACTCATAATTTTCTGTTAACTGAATTCTCTAATTGTCCAAGGCTACTCCAATACCAAGAGACAAAAGGTAAATGTCCTAGAGGGAAGGAGGTCAGAGTGGTAAGACCTAGTGGCCTTAACTAATTGACCTAGTGGCCTTAACAAAAATGTCTTACTCTTGAGAATTTCACAAAAATGTGTAATCACATGAAAATCTTGGGAGAGCTCTTCCACAAGCAAGTAAGGGGCCTTGAACTCTACGTTTCTTAACTCCACAGTAAATCCACCTAAGATGGCACGTACACATGAACCAAATCTGAGCCCCCTTTTTAGTTCCAATGACCTTTTGGTCTATTCTTGAACTGAATTTGTACCACATGAGGTTTATTACCAGGTCTTTGTATTTTTTGGATTTTATCAATAAGCATGTATTAACTTATTTTATATAATTTTTGAAATACCACAGATGATTTCTCAGAATTCCCATTAACATTTGATATCTTATTTTCAATTCAAATTCTATGTACAACTCCCTTGCTTCGCCTAATAGAGAATGAGTTCTCTGGCCAATAGGAGACCATCTTTAGAAGATGCCTCTCATCTCCAGGCCCAAAAGGTCATTTTCAGTATTTTTATCAATGATAAAATCTACTTAGTAAGACATTGCTAAGAAAACCAGATTAACAAGCTGCAAATTAATGAAATAGTTCATATACTTATTTCTTCAACAAATAGTTCTTGACTTCCTCCTATGGGTTTAAATGCTTAGAATTCAACAAGAAAAAAAACATGAGTTCACCTTCATGCAGTTTAATACTTAGCATAAATTATTTCCTTTGCCAAGAAAAAAGTAGAGGCCATGGAGGGGATACACAAATACTTTATTTCTTGATGTAATTTATTATTCTTGATGTACTTTATTTCTTGATGATGTAATAAACAGTAGTAACATACCTCCTTCTGATATCCATTGCTATAACAATGCAATGAATTGTTGGCAGTTTCTTCATAGCAAAGCTGCTTGTTTCCTTTTCTATAGGTCAGCTGACCATTTACACCAACATAGTCATGAAGGTCTAAGTCACAATGGTCCACTCAAAATAATACCCCCACACACAAATACAGTGTTGTTTCAGCTATCTAATTGAATTACATCTTTCCCACCATGTCCATGCCTCTCTGCCCAGCACAGTGGGACACCATATACCTCAACAAGCCATCCCCCTATTAAGGAACCTCAACATGCTCTAATGAGAAAGAGCAAATATTTCATAATAAGTTTGAAAATGAGAGCATTTTTCTTTTGAGCCAATGAATTTTGTTCCTAATGTGCAATTCATAGTGTCATTTGTCTAGATAATTTAAGTGTGGTGAGTTTCAGTTATTTTCCAGAGACTTTTGTATTCCAGCTTTTCTCTCCAGTTTCTTGTCTGCCTCTCTTCCATTATAATTTGCTTTGTGGCAAAGTTCCCAACATACCATGCCACTTCACACCATCCATCAGCCTCTGTAGGCCTGCTATGTCTTCTACTTAAAAAGTGTTTCCAGCACTTATTTTTTTCCTAAAGGTCCACTGCTCATTCAAAACATAGTTCAAGGATCCCCTTCAAAGGGGATCCTTGGGGACTCCTAACCCTTCCCATTATAACATGTCCCTCTTGGACCCACAGAGTATCCAGAATATTCTATTGTAACAGTTATTCTCCCCAAATGATCTGCTTATGTGTCCACCTAGCTCACCAATACACAAGTTCTTTGAGAGCACTAACTGTATCAAACTCCCCTTTGAATGCCCACTTCCTACGACAGTGCTTGAACTATTGAAATATTGAACAGAACTCAACCCAACTAAAATAAGTTCTTGAAACAAAACTTTGAGTTCATACAATCAGAACCACCACCAGAATGAACCCTGTGGGAAAACAAAATTGCCAGTCTCCAAATAAGAACTTTGAGAAACGGAGAAAAGATCACTAGCAAAATTCAACCGTTAAAGTCACTTCCTATTGTCCTATAATTAAATTTTTTAAAACCCAATTATTATGCCATACATAGAGCAACTTAACAATGCTTAATCCATTCCTATGTGATATTCATGTATGGCTTAGCAATGCATTTTTACATTTGTTTTGAGGTTTGGGTGAGATGGTTTTGCCTGTATGTTTTGTGTATTGCTATAGTTTGAATGTGTCCCCTCCAAAATTTAAGTATTGAAAGAAACTTAATGATCAGTGTGATGGTAATAAGAGGTGGCCCTTTAAGAGGTGCTTAGGTCTTAAAGACTCCTCCCCCTGTGAATGGCATGAAGGCTTTTATGGGAAAGTCTTCACAGAGTTCATCTTCTTTGCCTTTTCTCCTCCACCATGAGGAGGGCATGGTCTTCCTCCCCTTCAGAGGATAAGACTTCACCAGATATTCAAACTTGCTAGCACCTTGATCCTGGGCTTGCCATTCTCTTAAAACTGTGGAAAACACATTTACATGTTTTATAAATTACCCAGGCTTAGTATTTTTTTAAATAACAGCACATGAACAAAGATATGTATGTGTTTTGGTAAATAAATCATGAGCAAAAACTTGATTAATGAAAAAGATAAAAGTGAATGCGCTAGTTGAGGTAGGAGGGAGAGCTGAGGTGACCTGAGCTAGTGCCTTAGAACTCCTGCTACTCCTTGAAGCTCATCATGATAATCATAAACCTGAACTTGATGTGCAGTAACTCTCTTTCCCCATTTCTCCCCACTAACTGATGCCTTATTCAAATTCATTTTCTCCAAGTTTAGCAAGTAGATTCTGAAACCATCAACTTTATCTATCTCTAGAAATACAAGGTTTGCATTGCTTCTAGGATTCTGAGTTTATCAGAGACTGTTGCAGGGAGGGAGAAATGGCAGTGGAGAGGATTACATAGATAATTATCTACCTCAGAAGCTTTATTATGCTTTACTATCTTGGTTACTATCTAACATGCACCATGTGAAGAGTGCTGGAGAGGGGGCTGGGGTTGTGGCTCAGTGGCAGAGCGTTTGCCTTGCACATGTGAAGCACTGGGTTCCATCCTCAGCACCACATAAAAATAAACAAACAGCCGGGCGTGGTCTGCCTCCTGTGAGACTGTGGACTCCAATGAGAGCTAGTGCCACTCCAATGGCACAAGCCTGTAATCCCAGTACCAAAAATAAAAAATTAAAAGTAAATAAATAAATAATAAACAAAATAAAGATATTAAAAAATTTTTAAAAAATAAGTGCTGGAGAATACTGTTGCTCAATTTTAGGTGTGCCCACAGAGCACCCACGGATTTTATTTGTTCATTCTGATTCACAAAGTTTGACATTCTACACCTGACAGTCCCTGGTGATGTCAATGCTGTTGGTCTACAGGTTACACTTTGAAAAGCACTGAGGATGCAAAAAAAAAAAAAAAAAATGGATATGATATCATTTCTAGCTCTCATTGGAGTCCACAGTCTCACAGGAGGCAGACTTGAGTGGTGAGAGCTTACATACAAGGCAGCAAAAATGTGTACAGAAGAGAATGCTGTAGAACCAAGCAGCCTGGAGGTCTCAACAGATAATTAGTAATACAGGCAGTTTTCAAAATCTAACTTCAGATGCTTTTATAAAGAAGCATGGTAGATCATAAAGATCTACAAGAAATTAGTCAATAGGTCCCAAAGTAAATTAAATATGATTTCTGATCCTTCCTTGCTTGTTTTGAGCACATAGATGGAGAATGTTGACTATTTACTATAAGCACTCTGCTTTCCCCAGAGAGAAAGGTAAAAAAATTTTAAAAAGTGCCCCATTGATGGGAAGCTGGACAATGCTAGTTTCCTTCTGCTTTCTGAGAATATTCAACTCCCTAGACTGGGAAGTGTTTACCATGGCAGAGATGTCACCTTGCAGAAACAGGAAAACTATAGCCAAAAAAATCATTCTTGTTATCAAACAGCCTGGCCCACACTTATGCGTAGGAGTCTAGGTGTCAAGCTGAGGGGGAAGACAAATGCATGTCTGCCCACACACACAGTAGCGGATTGCTTTGGAAAATTCCATGGGGTATGACAGGTTGTTTTTGTGTACTCTCACATTTTAGTAACAGGTTAACTATATCAAAGCTATATTTCAAAACACAATTTTATAAATTTGAATATCTTTGCAACAAAACTATAAGATTACAGAACTGCACTGCAATGTGGCTGCCATCCTGTGAGTGTTCATCAGGACATCTGCTTCCAGCAAATATGTTCAAGAGTCACACTAACCTGCAGCCAAGCAGGGAGCCAACATTCCCATTGCTATGTAAGTTTTCTCTCAATTTCATCTAGATCCATTTATCATAAAAGAAAACTTCCGCTCAATGTTGTTCCTTGTTTGTTTTGCTCTGTTTTGTTTTGTTTTGTTTTGTTTTTTCCCTTAACTGACAATAATGCTGTGACAGGCTGCACTCTACGGAAGGAAGAATGTGAATTGGAAAGATACCAGGCTTTGGCTTTTGGACAACTTCTCGTAAGTCCAGTTTTCTTACCCATAAAACAAGGATACTAAAATCTATTACTGTTACCTAGTAGGATATCGTGAGGATGTAAAGAAGCAAATTCATGTTTAAAAGAAAATCTAGAAACTAAGCCAGGTGTAGTAGCTCAGGCCTGTAATCCCAGATACTCCAAACAGGGACAGGAGGATTAAAAATTCAAGGTCACAGCAATTTAGAAACACTGTCTCCAAAATAAAATAAAAAGGGCTGAGAATGGAGCACAGTTATAGTGTATTTGTCTAGTGATAGCTAATATTCATTAAGCAATTGTTATACACCTGGAATTGCTGTCTAATTTAATACAATAATCCAATGAAATAAGAATAATTATTATCACCACTTTATAAGAAAACTGAGTAATTCAACAGAAAAGTTGAGTAACTTGCCAATTGCCATACTGCTAGTACGTAGCCAAGCATAATGTATGTTTGTTGTTTCAATTTACAGCATCCTTTGTCCCTTCCTTTTAAAATTTTTATTCATTTTTTAAATTAAATTTATTGTTATCTGATACATTGAAACACATATATTGTGCATATTAATGAGGTATCATGTGATGTTTCAATACACATATACATTGTGTAATCAGGCTAAACCTTTATTAGTTCTTCATGGTGAAACATTTAAAATCCTTTGTTCTATTGTTTGAGATCTACAAACACCATCTATAGTCACCTTACTATGTAAAGCACATTACAAATTCTCACTCCCATCTAACTGCAACAAGGTACCTTTTAATCAACCTTTCTTCATCCGCTCCTACCCGCTATTCCACTGGTATCTGGTAACCACCATTCTACTCCCAGTTTCTAGATCATCTTTTTTAGATTCCACCTATGGATGAGATCACACAGTACCTGTCTTTCTATGCTTGTCCTTTTTCATGTAACATAATGATCTCCAGTTCCATCCATGTTGTCCCAAATGACAGGTTTTCACTCTTTTTATGGCCAAATAGTATCCCATTGTGCATAAAAACCACATTTTCTTTACCCATTCATCAGCTAATAAACACCAGTTTTCCACTTTTGGCTATTATGAATAGAGCTGCAATAAACATGGGAATGCAGAGGTCTCTTTGCTATATTGATTTTATTTAATTTGCATATATACCCAATAGTGGAATTGCTGGATCATGTAGCAGTTCTTTTTTTTTATTAGAGCTTTATAGTTATACATAGCAGTTGGGTTCATCCTGACAAAATCATAAGTGCATGGAATTCAATTTCAGTTCACCATTTCCCATTTTCCCTTCTGTCATCCCTCCCCAGTTTTTTCTTCTACTGCACTAGACTTCCTGTCACTCATCTATTTCTTTATATATGATTGGTTCTTTTTATTTATACATAAAGATGAAATTCCCTGTGGCATATCTATGTCTGCACATAACATGTTTTTTTTAAGAATTCATTCCACATTGCCTCCACTTTCCCATCCTCCACTCTGTCTCTGGATCCCCTTCTATATTGCTCATCTTCTCTCTTTATACTACTCTATCATTCCTTCCTCCTTTCCTTCCTTTTACTCTAGCTTCCACATATGAGAAAAAATATTTGACCTTTGAGATTTTTAGGCTGACTTATTTCACTTAGCATGATATTCTCCATTTCCATCCATTTACCAGCAAATACCATAATTTCATTCTTCTTTATGGCTGAGTAGAACTCCACTGTGTATACATACCACAATTTATTAATCTGTTCATCTATTGACAGACACCTGGGTTGAATCCATAATTTAGCTCTTCTGAATTGTGCTGCTATAAACATTGAGTTGGTTATATCACTATAGTATGCTGATTTTAGTTCTTTGTGGAAAATACCAAGGAGTGAGATATTTAGGTCATATAGTGGTTCCATTTTTAGTTTTGTGAGGAGTCTTCAAACTGATTTCCAGAGTGGTTGTACTAGTCTGCAATCCCATCAACAATGTACAAGTGTATCATTTTCCCCACCTTTCCAGCATTTATTATTGTTTGTATTCTTTATCATTGCCATTCTGAATAGAATAAGATGAAATATTAGTGTAGTTTTGATTTGCGTTTCCCTGGTTAATAAAGATGTTGAACATGTTTTCATGTATTTGTTGGTCATTTGTGTTTCTTCCTTTGAGAAATGTTTATTTCTTTTGCCCATTTATTGGTTGGATTATTGGGCTTTTTGGTGTTTTTGGGTTCTTTGTATATTCTGAATCTTAATCCCCTATTGGAGAAATAACTGGCAAAGATTTTCTCCCATTCTGTAGGCTCTCTCTTAACATTCTTCATCATTTCCTTTCTGTGCAAAAGTGGCATTTTACTTTCGTGCCTCATGGGTCCACTTGAGGAGTTGGGGTCCCGAGAGACGAAAAGGGGTCCTTGAGGAAGAATAAGTGGGGTCTCATGGGATGAGGTTTGGGGGTGAAGGTCTACGGAGTCAGTCTACCCAGACTCCTGGGGTAGGTAAGACTGCTGTGTTAGAGCAAGAGGCAGAACCCCTTTATTCCAGAAAGTACAACAGCTTATGTATGGTCCTTGGACTAATCAGGGCCCAAAGTTATAAACAATGGGGTACCCTCTGTCAAACGCACAGTCCATTAGCATAGAATGAGGAAAGAGGGGAGGGAGGGGTTGAAGGTATAGGGAGTGCTCCTACACAAAAGCTTTTTAATTTGATGCCATCCCACTTGTTCTTTGTTTCATTTCTTGTGCTTTGGAAGTCTTATTAAGGAAGTTGGTGCCAGCACCAATATGATGGAGTATTGACCTTATGTTTTCTTCTAGTGGTTGCAAGGTTTCTGGTCTAATTCCTAAGTCTTTGATCCATTTCAATTTGGCTTTTATGCAGGGTGAAGGATGGGAAACTAGTTTGATTTTTGTACATGTAGGTATACAGTTTTTCCAGCACCATCTGTTAAAAAGGCTGTCTTTTCTTCAAAATATATGAAGGAAGATACTTGGTACCTTTGTCAAGTATCAGATGGCTGTAAGTATGTGGGTTTGTCTCTGTGTCTTCTATTCTGTTCCACTCATCTTCCTACTTTTATGTCAATACCATGCTATTTTTGGTACTATTGTCCTGCAGTATAATTTCAGATCAGGTATTGTGATGTCTCTGCATCACTCTTCTTGCTTAATATTGCTTTGACTATTCTGGGTCTCATTCTTCCAAATTAAGGATTGCTTTTTGCTAATTCTGTGAAGAATGTCATTGGTGTTTTGATGGGGATTGCATTAAATCTGATAATACTTTCAGTAGTATGGTCATTTTGACAATATTAATTCTGTCTACGCAAGAACATGGGAAGTGTTTCCATCTGCTAAGGTCCTCTTCAATTTCTTTCCTGAGAAAGGGAATTCTATAATTTTAATTGTAGAGATCTTTGTCCTCCTTGGCAAGACTAATTCCCAAGGTTCTTTTGTTTCTTTTTTGTTGTTGGTGGTGGTGGTGATGGTTTGTTTGTTTTGTTTTTGAGGTTATTGTGAATAGTATGGTTTTTCTGATTTTTTCCTCAGGAGAATCATTATTGGAGTATAGGAAAGCTATTGATTTATTGGTATTGATCTTGCATCCTGCTACTTTGCTCTTTGCTACAATAATTTATAAGCTCTAGCAGTCTTCTGGTGGAGATTTGGGTGGTGCTCTTCTAGATATAGGATCATGTTGTCTGCAGAGATAGTGTGACTTGTTCTTTTCCTATTTGTATCCCTTTAATTTCCTCCTCTTGCTGTATTGCTATGGTTAGAATTTAAAGAACTACAGTAAATAAGAGTGGTGAGAGTGGACAATCTTGTCTTGTCCCTGATTTTAGAGGCAGTGCTTTTAGTTTTCCTCCATTCAGTATGATGTTGGCTTTGTGTTTGTCATAAATAGCACTTGTGATGTTGAAGTAGGTTCCTTCCATACCTAGCTTCTCCAGCATTGTTCACATAAATGAGTTCTAGATTATATCAAAGGCCTTTTCCGCATCTATTGAGATGATCATGTGATTCTCGTCCTTAATTCTTTTCATGTGATAAATTATATTCATTGATTTGCATATGTTGAACCTATCTTGCATCCCTGGGATGAAATCCACTCAATCATGGTATATTCTCTTCTTGATGTGTTTTTTAGCATGGTTTGCTAATATTTTATTAGAGATTTTTGCTCCAATGTTCATTGGGGATATTGGTCTGTAGTTTTCTTTCCTTGCTGTATCTTTGTCTAGTTTTGTTATCAGGGTTATACTGGCTTAAATGAGGTAATTGGGAGTGTTCCCTCCCTTTCAATTTCATGGAATAAGAAAACCTGGTTTTAGTTCTTCTTTAAAGGTTTGGTAGAACTTAGCTGAGAATCTATCTGACCCTGGGCTTTTCTTTGATAGAAGGTTTTTAATTGCTGCTTCAATTTCATTACTTGATATTGCTCTGTTTAGGTTTTCTATATTATCATGGTTCAACTGAGTAGGTCATATTGTGTCTAGAAATTTGTCTATATCTTCTAGATTTTTCCATTTTTTAGAGTATAAATTTTCAAAGTAGTTTCTGATGATCCTGTGGGTTTCAAAAGGGTTTGTAGTGATATCTCCTCTTTCATCTGTAATTTTATTTTTTGAGTCTTCCTTCTTTTGGTTAGTTTGGCTAAGGATTTATCAATCTTATTTATCTTTTCAAAGAACCAACTCTTCATTGCATTGATCCTGTGTATTTTTTAATTCTCAATTTTGTCGCTTTGATCACGTCGAGCCTGTCACATCACATCACATCGCATCACATCAAGTTGGAGTCACCATTTGTCACTTTGATAAGGGAGGGGGAGGCCACGTGGCTTCTCGACGAGTTGGAGTCCAAGAGAGACAGAGAAGGGGTCCCCAGGCTAGATGAAAAGGAGTTTCTCTGGACAGTGGTGATCCATGGAGCCAATCTCCCCAGAGCCCCTGGGGTGTAGGTAAAAATTTGCTTCACCCCAGCAAGACACAAAAATACCCGGGACAAAAGAGGATACAGCCAGGGCAAGGAGAAGCAAAAAACACCAGTTTATTCTAGAAACTATAGAAGCTTAAATGCACTCTTGGACCAATCAGATCCAAAGGTCACAAACAAAGGGGTGCTCTTTGGCAAGAGCACAGTCTATTAGCATAGAATGGGGAAGGATGGAAGGGAGGGGTGGGGAAGTATGGAGATGCTCCTACACAATTTCATTAATTTTGGCTCTCATCTTAATTCTTTATTGTCTTCTACTGATTTTGGAATTATTTTGTCCTTTTTCTAAGGACTTGAAGTTGACCATAAGCTTATATACTTAGGATCACTATTATTTTTATTTATTTATTTATTTTTTTGGCACCAGGGACTGAACTCAGGGGCACTCGACCACTGAGCCACATCCCCAGCCCTATTTTGTGTTTTATGTAGAGACAGGGTCTCACTGAGTTGCTTAGTGCCTCGCCATTGCTGAGGCTGGCTTTGAACTCGCGATCCTCCTGTCTCAGCCTCCCTAAGTGCTGGGATTACAA
>PVHX01001137.1:0-13754 GCA_004024805.1 Geosciurus inauris | reverse complement strand
ATTATTTTTAACGTAGGCATTCAGTGCTATGAATTTTCTTAGAACAGCTTTCACATTGTCCCAGAAATTTTGATACATTGTATCTCTGTTCTCATTCATTTCTAAGCACTTCTTGATGTCTACTCTCATTTCTCCTTTGATTCATTCTTCATTTAAAAGAGTATTATTCATGTGAAAAATCAATCAGGAGAGAAGATAATCATTAGTGGATACAAGTCTCACTGAACCAGAAGCCCACCCTCCTCTCCTTATAAGAACACCAGTCATACTGACACAACAGCTTGGTCTACTCCTTTATGACCCCAACTTAGGTTATTACACCATAATATTGCCAGTTCTGAGGAAAAGGCCTTATGCTGAGGTGTAGGATTAGAACCTATACAAATGCTCTACAAGATATAATTTAACCCATAACATGCTCTATTCCTATTTTTGGTTATAATAAATTCATGTGTGCACAAAATAAAACAGTGTTATTTAATCAATTTCATTCCCCAGTATCTCCCCTTTCCCTCCTCTCCCTCCCCTGATTCCCTCTTCTTTTCTACTGGTTCCCCTTCTATATTTTGATTGGTTCTAATTAGTTATAGATAACAGTAGAATGCATTTTGACACGTTGGACACAAATGGAGCACAATTTCTCATTCCTCTGGCTGTACACGTTGCAGAGTCACACCACTAGTGTGATCATACATTTATACAGGGTAATAATGTCTGTTTCATTCCACCGTCCTTTCCATTCCCATAGCCCCACCCTTCCTCTCTCCCCTCTGCACAGTCCAAAGTTCTTTCATTCTTCCCTATATGGATCACCCCCCACTATGGATCAGCATCTGCCCATCAAAGGAAATATTTTACCTTTGGTTTTTTGGGATTGGCTTATTTCACTTAGTATGATATTATCTAGTTCCATCCATCTACCTGCAAATGCTGTAATTTCATTATTCTTTAAGTCTGAATAATATTCAATTTTGTATATGTTCCACATTTTCTTTATCCATTCATCTATTGAAGGGCATCTAATTTGGTTCCACAGTTTAGCTATTGTGAATTAAGCTGCTATAAACATGGATGTGGCTATGTCACTGGAGTATGCTGATTTTAAGTCCTTTGGGAATAAACTGAACTATGGTTTATCCAGCTGGGTCAAATGGTGGTCCCATTCCAAGTTTTCTGAGGAATCTCCATACTGTTTTCCAAAGTGGTTGCACCAATTTTCAGGCCTACTAGCAATGTATGAGTGTATATTTTTCCCCACATCCTCACCAACATTTATTATTGCATGTATTTTAATTGCTATTCTGACTTGAATGAGATGAAATCTTAGTTTTGATTTGCATTTCTCTAATTGATAGAGATGATGAACATTTTTCCATATGTTTGTTGATCAATTTTTAGGTGAAATATTTGAATTTCCATCCCTTTCATTTTTAGTATGTATTACAGGTATTTTTGTGCAGTTTCCCTGAGCATTCCCTTTAAAATGAGCTGGAGAAACAACTCTGGTGTGAATATATAGTGGCATAGCTTCAGTACCAGACAATTCTGTTCTTGTGCATCTCTACCCATCCCCTTCAGTTACCAGTGTCACAATGTAATGTGTATGCATTGTGTATAGGAATATATGGAGAAATCATGATGAACCTTTAAGCCACCTTCTTATCCTCACAGGTGTTAACACTTGCTCTGTGGTGTCTTAGGGAAAAGAGCATTTTCTTTTCTTTCTTTTTTCTTTTTCTTTTTTTTTTTTTTTGTACCAGGGATTGAACTCAGGGGTACTTGACCACTGAGCCACATCCCCAGATCTATTTTGTGTTTTATGTAGAGACAGGGTCTCACTGAGTTGCTTAGTACTTCCCTGTTGCTGAGGCTGGCTTTGAACTTGTGATTCTCCTGTCTCGGCCTCCCAAAGTGCTGGGATTACAGGCATGCACCACCATGCCTGGCTGGAACAGAGTATTTTGTTGCAGTATTACCATGTGAGTGAGGTGCTACCCTCCTTTTGACACCAGTTATTCCAAGTTAGAAGAAAAAGGAATTGAATACCTTGCATGTAGATAATGTTGTGGTCCTTCCAAGCAAAAAGTTATTACAGATCTTGAGGCTGAAAATGAAAAGTACATTGAAGTTCTCTACAAATATAAATTCCTAAACAAGTAAATATCAGTCTCCATAACCCACTAAAGCAAAAAGTGTCTGAAATCCTTCCTTATTCCTGTCCTGCAAATGGAAGCAGTTCTGGAGGCTCAAAAGGGAGATGACCACTGGGAGTTATGGTCAGCCATGACTGGGCGATGACTTGCTCTGATGTCACAAGGAGCCATGTGAGGAAGTTTAAAAATGTAGGTATATAAGAGAATAGCTGTGGCTGGGTTTTTGACCACAAGTACAGGACGCTCTTGGTGGTGACCTATTGGACTCTCAGATAGTTAGCACGAGTTCTGGGGCACTTTCTCACACTTTGCACCTGAAATTATCCTGAGGCAAGCATATGAGGGGCCCCCAGTGGACATCTGAAGCCTGAGTGTTATTCTGTATTTTATGTTGACAAGGAGGTGCCCATTTATGGGACCTTCTGCTAAAGAGATACTGAGGTAGATTGTGCTCAGAATGTTCTGCATCCTTCCCCGTGTTTCTGTGGCAGCACATATAATCACCCACTGAATACTGACCTTGGACCCTAGGAAGCAGCTCATTTTCAATCAGATCCTTCAGCACCCATAGCTGACAGAGGGTGAGCAGTGTTTACCCCATGATTATGTTGAGGCCCTAACCAAACACCCAGACTCCGAAATACAGACAGTAGTATTCCATATGGGTTATGATCTGCACAAGACCTGGGTGTCTCTGGCCAAGAGAAAGTTCAATGTGGCCATGGCTACCTACCTTATACTGGAGCACCAGAAAAGCTAGGGGCCTGGCCGCATGTTCCAGGGGAAGCCTATGCCTCTGAGGGTTAAGCCTCACCCACACCCCATGGATCTTTCCAGTTCCCCTGTCCTCCCAAAGAGGTGTCCCAGTGAGCCTGCTCTTCACCCCTTCCCCTTCCCTGTGAGCCTCTGCTGCCTGAGGAGGCCCAACAGTCAGGGAAGAAGCACATGAAAAGGGCCAGCCAGCCTGCGTCCATTTCCGCTACCCACCTGCAAGGACCCCCACACCTGATTTAGCTTCTCAGACTGACTCTGGGCAACCCCATGCCAACAAAGTTCTGGAAGTGGGTGGCTGGGAGGATTGCTACCTATGTCTGACAATTGCATGCCACATGTCAGCAGTAAGGTGGCTCCAGTGTAAGAGGGCAGAAACCTACCAGATTCATTGAGTGTGGCTCCAATGAAGCAGGGAGGTAACCAGACTAAACCAGTACACAGCCAGAGAACCTGTTCTCTGTGGATCCTGACACCTTGCCTGGGCATTCGTCATATGGACTCAGAACAGCTGCAGGAGCAACATGTGCCAACTACCTCAGGTTCCTCTGCCCATGTTTTAGATGAGAGCACATCTGCAACCACCTGGACACCAAGAGTTTCCTCTGCTCCAATCTGCAGAAGACATCAGAGACTGTTCTCCCTAGACACACCCCCTGCCCTGCTCCTCTGTCCTTTCCTCCATTCTCCTGAGATGTTTCTAAATAAATTTGTTTCAGACAAAAATAAATGAGTATTGTTCAATCTCCATGTGTTTACATGTTTTCTTTTATTTTCTTACTATTGAGTTCTAGTTTCATTACATTATGAACTATAGGATGCATGGAATTATACCAATATTTTTGTATTTGCTAAGATTTACTTTGTGACCTAGAATATGGTTTATTTTGAAAAAAGTTCCATGAGCTGCTAAGAAATAAATAAGAAATTCAGCTGTTTTGCAGTGAAATATACTGTAGATGTGTGTTAGGTTTACTTGATATATAATTTTATTTATGTTGGAAATATCTTTATTGATTTTATGTTTTGATGACCTGTTGGTGATAAAGAAGTGTTAAAATGACCATCACCCAGTATTTTTGTATTGTGGTCTATCTGAGATATAATGTAATGGAGTATTTTTTTAAGCAATTGGGTGCACTGACATTTGGGGCTTATAAACTATTGTTATATCTTCTTAGTTAAGTGTTCCATCTACAATAATATAGTGATCTTCTTTGTCTCTTCTAATTAATTTTTGCTTGAAAACGTCTTGTCAGATATGAGAATAGCTACTCCTGCTTCCTTTGAGACTCTACTTGCATGGAACTTTTCAATTCTTTTGCTTTCAATTTGTGAGTGCCTGTTCCTATAAGATGAGTATCTTATAAGCAGCATATAGTTGGGTATTGTTTTTTTGATTAGTTCTGCTAATCTATGTCTTTTAATTGGGGAGTTAAGACATTTAATTGTGGAGTGAGAACTAAAGTTCTTTCTGATTATTCCTCCTTTGGTCCCAGTTGTTCTTTTGAAGTTTTTGTCTCTTCAGTTCTTTGAGTTGGAGTAATGTTAAGGCTCAGATGAGGCAAGATTGTGTCCTTGGTGACATTCACTATTGCTTGATTGAGATGAATTTCTCAGGAGCAGGATCTCTTTTTTGTGATCTTGAAGTGTTCTGACCTCTTTTCAACCCCTCTTAATGGGAAGGGGAACCAAGAACAGCACTAATGTCAGCAACAGATGTACAATGTAAGATAAATATCCACTGTCTACTTTGACACCTGCCACCTATACAGGAATGGTAGTCTCCACAGTACCAACAATTAAAAAATGTGAACTATATCTAGTGTTTGACAGCAGATGTCTACTATGTTATCCACTGTATAATAACTTGGTGAGATATTGCATAATTTATATATAATTTCTATTATTTAGTGGAAGGCAAGGGAAAGTTGGAAGTGTTTAAAAAAAGTGATCAGAGTTGAGGCAGGAGATAGGGAACAGGTGTCAGATATAAACAAAAATAATAATAAGTTAACTGAAAGTAATGGAAAAGAGAGGAGACGGGAACAGGAAATTTTGGCTGTTACTGGAGGAAGAGTGAATTAGGGGAGATAAGAGGGTTCAGAACCTAGGTATGAATGAACCAGCAAATGTAAGACTGGAGCAACTTGAACTCTCACAAAATTGTACCCCACCTAAGTCTAATCTGGGCTACATAATAAAAACACTCAGGAGAGAGCTAACTAATATGTAAGTGAAGGTATATGACCATATATATATATATATTTTTTTTTTCAAATCTATCCATGCAGTGAAAGCCTATGCAACTATACATGCACATTCCTATACACACAAAATCATGCATAATTTTAAAAATTGAAAAATAATACAATGAAATGTTTGAAAAAATATTTAAGAGTTAAAATTTCAAAAGAATTTAAAAATGGGAAAATGGAGCAAAGAAGAAAAAACACAAGAAAAAGAAATTCTTAATGAGAGCGAGAGGGTTTGTTTCCACTATAGTGGTCATATTTGTTGGCAGGGATGGATTTTCATTCTTTGTATTTATTTTTGGCTCTGCATTTTTGACCACTGTCCTTGTGTCCCTCACCTAGCTGCCAGCCAGGTATAGTAGCTCTCAGCTTCCAATCTCCCAGTATTGCATGGATAGACTGGGGAGTGCTGATGAATTGTTTAAGTCCTGTAATGAGAGTGATACAGAGTTCTGGACTGGAGGTTCCAGTTGTTGGGGTTTGGAATTTGACAGATTTTGGAGCTCTGTTGGTAGTTATTTGGCAGATTTTGGAGTTCTGTTGGTAGTTATTTGATATTTGTGGAGCTTTCTATCTCTGCTGGGCTTCTGGATCTCTAAGTTCTAAAATCCTCTTTTAGAACTTAGGGAGGAACCCTTCATAGCCTTCACCTTACCCAGTAGGGATATGTATTCCCAGGTATCTGGCCTAGAGAGCAAATGTGCTTGCTTGGCCACAGTGTACATCTTCATAATAGCTCTGATGGGTAATAGCTACTATGGGATTTTTCTTCCTTGGGACTCAGAGGCTGAATGGTCCAGGTAAAATGGTTTTTGTGCCTATTTCAGTCTCTCCGGTTTCGGCACTCTGTGGGAATTTTTTTTCTTCAGGGCTGGTAACTTCTTTTATGAATTCCTACTTCTGTTTCTGGTCACAGTTGCACAAGCTGTGCCGCCATGCTCTGCTGCCAAGGCTCCTTTCCTCTGTGAAAATTACCCTTCCTCCGTGAACCACTGGTTTCCTTAAGTTGATTTTTTTTTTTTAATTCCTTTATCTGCCCGCCAGGTATCTCTTTTGTCTGCGCTCCCTGCACTCTGTGGCAGCCACAGCTGGTGTGTCTCTGAGGTTCTGTTTCTTATACTCAAGAAACCTGACTTTTTATAGATATATACTTTTTTTTTTTTTTTTTTTTACAGTTTAGTATTACAGTTCAGTGAGGTTCGTTACTCACCACTGAGGAGCCATCTACACACTTTCCCGCTTTCTGCTGCTCTGGAATTGTTGGGCCGCGCTTCCTTTCTCTACTCCACCCTCTCGTCCCCTAGATAGTAGATCTACTGTGAGATTTTGATTTGTTTTATTTTTCAGTTGTTTTGTTGTTTTTTGTTTTTAGTACCCTCCATAATATTTTCCATAAGGGCCATACTAACAAACATTCCCACCGAGTGTGTGCATTCCTTTTCCCCTCATTGGCTCCAGCACTTATCTTTTGTCTTTTTGATATTACAGCCATTCTTTTTTTCATATTTAATTTATTTATTTGTTCTATTTAGGATTACATGATGACAGAGTGCAATTTGATTCATTGTACACAGATAGAGGATAACATTTCATTTCTCTGGTTGTAAGTGATATAGAATCACAACATACTCGAGTGAGGTGATGCTTCACTGAGGCTTTGGTTTGCATTTCTCCAATGATTAGTGCTATTGAACATTTTTTCCATATACTAATAGGCCATTTGCATGTCTCTTTTAGATAAATGTCTGTTTAGGTCTGTCGTCCATTTTTTTTTTTTTTTTTTATATATTTTTTTTTTTTAGTTGTAGGTGGACAGAATATCTTTATTTTAGTTTTTATGTGGTGCTGAGAATCGAACCCAGTGCCTCATGCGTGCTAGGCGAGCACGCTACCACTGCGCCATAACCCCAGCCCCTGTCGTCCATTTTTAATAGATGTTGTTTGCTTGCTTTACTATTGAGTTTTTGAAGTTCCTTATATATTCCAGATATCAAACACTCCTCCCCGCTCAGATGTATTATAGCTTTGAAGTATTTTCTGCCATTATGTAAGGTGTCTCTTCACGCTGATGGTTGTTTCTTTTGCTGTGCAAAGATTTTTAGGTTGATATAATCTGATTAATTATGTTTTATTTCTTGGATTCCAGTGTATTCCCTAAGTATTTTTCTAGTAGTTTCAGGCCTTATATTTAAGTCTTTAATCCATTTTGAGCTAATTTTTGTACCTGGTACAAGGGGTCTTAGTTTCATTCTTGCATATAGACACCTAATTTCCCAAGCATCATTTATTGAAGGCTTTCCTTCTTGAAGCTCTTCAATTTCCTTTAGGGAAATCATATCTCATTCACTAAGAACAGTTTTAAAGCTGGGCACAGTGGCTCAAGCCTGTAGTCCCAGCACTTAGGGAGGCTGAGACAGGAGAATCACGAGTTCAAAGCCAGCCTCAGCAAAGGCGAGGAGCTAAGCAACTCAGTGAGACCCTGTCTCTACATAAAACACAAAAAATAGGTCTGGGGATGTGGCTCAGTGGTAGAGTGCCCCTGAGTTCAATCTCCAGTACCCTCCCCCAAAAAGAACAGTTTTAATAGGTGACTTCCATTATAAAGGCTGAAAGGCTAGCTCCTTCTTTCCACTAGATTAGTGCTAGGAAGAGAAGTAAGAGTAAGCTCTCTTTTCTGGGACTTTGAGTTCATAGTGGAGGTCTTTTTTAAAAACTGGTGATATCACATTCATTCAGAAGCAGCACCATCATTTGATTAATCCTATCTAGAGAAATTTCCTTTAGTTCTTGCTTTGTTTCCAGCTAAAACTAGTGGTTTCTGCCTATTTCAAGGCATGATGTTCCAACCTTCCAATATGTTATATCTTGATAGGTGGAGGGTCAATTTCCTTTCTGCTTAGGTTAGCCAAAACTTATGTATTTGCAGTCAGAGAAATTTAACTGTTATATCAATCCAGGGCCTCTGAAATCCAAACCCACGCACTAAACCAGCTTATCAGATGCTTTCCTAGGAAGTCATGTACTATAAATATTAAAATGGACAGTGCTTTTCTTCTCCAATGTAAGTTACAGTAGTCTTTCATCCACCTATAGATCCATGAGACTATTGTCTTCTAAAAATAAAAGTAAAATTGTTTCTGAATTGATAATTTAGAAATTCTTGTAAGTGCTATGAATTTAAAGTGAAATAATTGTGTCATCTGGGAAATCAAAGTATAGAGCAGATAGAAATTTATGAGATCATTTTCACTTAACTTTTTATAAATAAAAGTATCATAATAAATTAATGAAAACATCATCTGGCAGAGTTTAACATTCTTCTTTCTTACAGTGTAAGAAGCAACAGCAACAGTGCCTAGATGCAATGTATTATAGGTAAGTCTCACCAAATACTAACTAAGCCTGTGAAACAGACTACAGACACAAAATCTATCTTTCCGAGCCTTGCTTGTTTCAAAATTACACACATTCTACTAAGGAAGCTTAGTAGTCCAGTGGTCCTGGAGTACTCATCTCAGTGACCATCACAAACATCAAACAATGGGAAGTTTCAGAAAAGGAAAATGGTTCAGCCGTAGTTTAATTTCCTCTACTTCCAAAATAATATATATTCATCTAGTTGTTTTGGAAATGAACTTTCTTCCACCCTTCTGACACTTTTTTGTTTGTGCTAGATTAAAAAGAGAAGGAACAAACTGATCCAGGTAGAGTCAAAGCTTTCTGTAGAAAACGTTGCAAGAATGGGTACATGTTCCATGTGGGAGGGGAGGAGGGAAGCCATAGCAATGAGCTGGTGAAGTGTTGGAGCCCCAAGATATGGCCAGTTTTCCTGAAAACGAGAAAATGGAAGACAAATGCATTGCACTGAAATGTATGTCCAAAAAAAAATCCACAAAGATTACTCCAACTCCAGGGCTAAAAGATTTCTTCATTCAACAGGTATTTTTTGAACACTTTGGGAGATATGTTAAGTATGCATTGATCTAAAACCAATACTTTAGTCTGAAGTTCCAAGCTGGAGGACCATCTTATAAAACATTATGGAGACTTTCAGTACTGTTAGTAAACCAGTACTATCAAATATGCTCAAGTGGAAATCACAGAGTACTGAATTTCATCACATATAAGATGTTCTCTCCTCAGAAAACTTGTTAAGTTAAAGCCTAGCAAAGTAAAAATAGACAATCTGGCCAAATAATTTGGTGATTATTTTTATTGAATTTATAAGTGTTTTGAATCATTTAATTATTTCAAATGACATGGACTGATATAATGAATGCCCTCCAAGTAGAAGTTTTGAATAAACATTTCTTAAAAACATTAGAATGAAAATATTCACATAAAATATCCTCAGTAATCTCAGATGGAATTATTAGATGAATTGGGAACATAATTAGAGAAATTTTTATTTTGTTATTTGAAAATATTCAGGAAGAAATTTAAGTTTGGTACATATGCAATAGGATCCCTCTATAGGCAGGGTTCTTCGTGTGTGTGTGTGTGTGTGTGTGTGTGTGTGTGTGTAAAATGAAACTTCAAAAAATATTAAAATATTATTTTCCTCTGAAGAAATAAACCTGAATATAGTGCCATTTATATGAAATAAAATAAAGTTATATTTTCTGTTATAAAAAATTTCTTCTAGATTTTGCTATTTTAATCAATTTCAATTTTTATTGTGCTTTTGATGCTCAAATTGTCACAGCTTGGCCAGGGGGAGCTCTTTTTAAGTTGGCTTCTGAGTCCTGTCAACACTGCATCAGAACATTTCAAAATGTACTTGTTTTCTGGCAATGAAAGTTCCCAGCTAATCTCTAAATATCTGTTCCCAAGACATAGAATAAGCTCCTCCTAAAAGCACTGATATTTTTAGTTGAATCTTGCCATTCATCTGTAATCTCCCTACTTGACATTTTAACTTCTCACAAAATAACAATTAAACTCCTTACATTTATAATTCAACGAACCAGAAAATTTTAATACTTTGTATTAAAATTTATAAATCATTTGATTTTTAAAAATCTGTCCATAAAAGTGAAGTATTAAAGACAGCACTAATATTGTGAGTGTAATATTTTCACTGTCATTATTTTTTGCACATTTGTCTCATCACTCAAATCCTATTTTAAAGCAGTGTTTCTAATGATTCCAAAGAAGTTTCATAATCATTCTAATTTTTATGGATTTATATTCCTAAGAGTTTCTATTGTTTTTATAAAGTTTTATACCTACTTTTCATTTAACTCAGTCTAAAAAGTTTGAAGTCAAATACTTGACAAATTTTTTAAAAAATATACTTAATCCCTCTATACACAAAAATAAATCTTTGATAGTTCATTTTTAAAAATTCAAACCAAAAAAGCACGATATCTGTAACTAATTAGACAAATTAAAACTGGAAAACATTTTTCAGTCTTCATTTGCAAAGAAACCAAGGCTCCATTGTATGTAGAAAAATTCATCATTTCAGTTCAGTATCTAAGTATCCTCAGATCTCTTTGATGATATCTATGTGGCCAGACTGTACCCTCTGGAACTAGACTGACTGAAACTGACTCACCTTCATGATTGCTCAAACTAGAAACAGGGCCTCCAAAGGCAGAGTAGCAATACTCAATTAAAGGGCCTGATTGTTAGACAAAATGATACTAATTATCTTGGCACTGAACCTCAAATTAATTATACAAGGTAATTCTCTACAATTTGAGGCTGTCTCTATTATGTGAATTATTGGAAACATCCTAACTCCCCAGCCATTTTGACATATGACTTTTGAAAAGTAATTGAGAAATGTGTTTCTTTTTCTGGCTGGAAGCTACTTCAGTGTAAGGACAATAACTTGAGACACACGCTTCTTGACACATGAGTAATTATAACCTATGTTTAGCTTTGCCAAAACCAAGATGCATTTAGAATTCAAATTCTTCACTGAGCCATTCAGTCTTACAGCTAAAAAACCAAAAATTATTTTAGCTGAATCTGAAACAAACTCTTGCCATTAGGTCCCATGTCCATGAATCTGGGAAAGCAAAGTGGTAAGATTAAGTCCACATTGAAAGGTAGGCTTTCTGGAGGCTGTTTTGTGCTAGTATTATCAATCAATATATAATCAGATATGGTGTTACAGTAAAATATGTGATTGTTTGCTGAGACAATGAAGAAATAGAAATTAGTGTTGCATGTGTCAATTCTAATTGTTTGGCAATGACTGACTCTAAGATTGTGTTAAGAAAGATTCTGAGGGAGAGTCTATAATTCGGCCATAAAGGGTGCAGTCTAATATAAAACAAGAGTGGAGGGCCAGATATATATTTTTGGCTATCCTGACTCTACAAAAGAACTGAAAAGGATTCCTTAGGATCTTTCATCTATCTTTTAAGGTTTAAGGAATATTCTCTGCTTTCAAATTTGACTTGAAACATCAACACATTTTGGTTTCTATAAATGCTTTTAAAACTAAATTTTGCGATATCCAACCAAATGCAATTCAACTTGATCAAAAAAATGTATTCATTGAATGCCTACTATAAGTTCATGTGCTTTAAACTGGGAATAAAACAGTGAATAAAATAGACACAATCTTGCCCTCAGAGAGCTTCAAATTAACAGGAAGACAATCATTTTAGTAATGAAAATCTAAATGAAGAGTTGTATCATGCTTTACAATGTTTTTTTGTTTTGTTTTGTTTTGGTATTGGGGATTGAACCCAGAGGCAATTTACCACTCATTTACCACTGAGCCATATCCCTAGCCTTTTCATTTATTTATTTGTTTATTTTTGAGATAGAGTCTTACTAAGAGCCTCACTAAGTTGCTGAGGCTGGCTTTGAATTCATGACCTTCCTGCCTCAGCCTCCCAAGTTTCTGGAATTACAGGCATGCACCACCATGCACAATATATTTTTTAATGTTAAACCTTCCTTGGATTTCAGGGATAAAATCAATTTGTTCATGATGTAATTTTTTAATACACTGTGAGATTTTGTTTGCTACTATTTAGTTTAGAAATTTTGCATCTGTTTTCCAAAGGAAAAATAATTTTCAATCATTCATTATCAAAAAAATCTTTATTTGATCTTGGCATCACAGTAACATTAGCCTCCTTAAATTTGGGGGGGAAATGTTACCTACTCAATTTTCTGGAAGGGTTTATATGCAGTAAAATTATGTGTTTCTTGATAATATGTTATATATAACTTGACTTTTAATTGATCAAAATCAGTTTCATTTGTTCCACTTTGTAATTCATTTGGTCTTTTTATGTGGGAAAGGTGATAGAATTTTAAATCTTGATCCAGTTCTTAAAGGTCTTTAAGGCTTTTTGTTCCTATTTGATTTTGTTATTTTTTGCATGAAGTTTTTCATTGCAAGTACATTTGGCATCAGATTGTTCATTGTTCACTTATTTTTAATTTTATTGTATATCTATAGATACACAATATCTATACAATCTCTCTCTCCTTTTCTCCTTATTTCACCAATGTGTACAGAATACCAATTTTCAGTGAAATAGATATTTTTTACCATCTTGAGTCAACCTAGTCAATTATGTTGACTTCATACAAAAAGGTTTAAAACTGCCAATAAGTGGAAAGATATGTCTTGTTAATCAGATTTTTTAATATTAAACTTCTCCATATTGAAATATATTTTTAATTATTCTGTGCTTAGCACCTATGGAGAACAACGCCCTTTTTATCTTTATGAAACAAATTTTCCTGTCTTCCTCATAGCCAATAATACCATAGTTGTTTATTTTTATTCACAAAGACTATATTTCTTTTTGAGGTATGACCTTGGACTTTTTCTAGGATATCTATATATCTTTCAAATTTTGGAACTTCTAATTTAATCAGATTCCAGAACTACTTGGCCAATTTTTTTTTTTTTATCACATCAAAAAATTCTCAACCAGTTTTTTATTAGCAGTTTGAAAGGCATCCTCAGGGGATTTATGTAGGTATAGTTTATTTATTTTTATTAGTTTATTTAATTGCATTTCAAGTCATAGCACATATATAGAGCTCAGTTTTTCCATTTCTCTGGTTGCAAACCAGATAAAGTCACACCAATTGTGTTTTCATACATGCACCAAGGGTAGTGATGACGATCTCAATCAACCATCTTTACTATACCCATTCCCCTTTCCTGCCCCCTACCTCCCCCATGCCGTGTCCAGTGTTCCTCTATTTCTCTTATGTTTCCCATTCCCACCTCCCTTATTCATCAGCATCCACTACTCAGAGAGAACATTCGGCATTTGGTTTTTTGGGATTGGCTTACTTCACTTAGCATAATGCTTTCCAATTCCATCCATTTGCCTGCAAATGCCATAATTTTATTCTCTTTTATAGCTGAATAATATTCCATTGTGCATATGTACCACAGTTTCTTTATCCATTCATCTATTGAAGGACATCTGGGTTGCTTCCACAGTTTTGCAATTGTGAATTGTGCTGCTATAAACATTGAAGTGGCTGCTTTACTGTACTGTGCTGTTTTTAAGTCTTTAGGGTATAGGCCAAGGAGTGGGATAGCTGGGTCAAATGGTGGTTCCATTCCAAGTTTTTTAAG
>PVHX01001136.1:0-226573 GCA_004024805.1 Geosciurus inauris | reverse complement strand
TTTTTTTTACTTCATATGAATGTTAGTTAATATAATATGATATTACATTTAAGACATGAATTAAAGAGAGGCTGAGAGGGCTTTTAACCCTTTTGGTGTGGAAAAGTAGTAACGATTATGTCTTACAATATTAGACTTTAAATAGATTAGGCTCTCATTTACTTAAGGAAACATTTAAATTTTACCCCAGTGTAAAAGGTAACAAAAACTCTATCTTATGGATAACAGGTTTAGTTATAGAAATAAACCCTGAATAAAATTTGTTATCCTTATAAGTGTAAAATTACCATACAACTTTAGTTTGGAGAACATCAGCTTGATTTAACATTCTTTAAACCTTCTACTTTAAGTACTTGCATGCCTGGAAGGTATGAACACATTTAATATAAAAATAGGACTAATAGAACCATAATTGCATCGATGTAGTTATGTTAATCAACTTTAGGTCTCAAAGAAAAATCTAGACTTTAACATAATTATTTAAGCATAGTTGTAATTTAAAACCCGACAAATGTAAGAAAGGTATCCTATCAAGAGCAGAACAATGTTTCAGTTTTATATAAGTACATTGAAGTTTAAATTGAATAAGCTTATATTAATTATAGTTAAATTAGTCATAAACATAAACCTTAGAAATTTACCCTTCATTTAGATCCACATCCCAAAATAATCCTTGTAAATTTTGAATTTAGGCAACAGTAGAAACCTTTAAAACTTATAGGAATTTATAAACCTTTGTGCTGAAAGAAAGGACAATTGACTTTAACTTTTAAATTAAGTAAGCTTATATCTTAGGAATTTCCAGCATGAGGGTACTGTTTAGAGTTTAAGAAAAGCAATTACTTAATCAAAGCCAAACATAGTCCAAGTAAATAAAACAAAAATAAACCTTTATGACCCCTTGTTGAGTTGGCTTTCAATCTTAAGATAGAATTAGGCTGGGTTAGAGAATTACATTTATTTACCATTTATGAAAACACAATGTTTAAGTATATAGAATTATGCCTGTTGGGCTTTAAATTAAGTAATTTTGTTTCTAATTATGACAAAGCGATTTATATCCCCTTGATAAAATTTACCATTTATGAAAACATTAAAATGTTGTCCTATGGAATTTAAAGGAATTAAAAGTATTTGGTACTGGATTTAACAGTTAACATCTAATAAACATATGACTACTCAATATCAAATCTGATTTGCTTATTTTCATTAAAAAAAAATCAAGACATTAGACAAGCATATTTAACAGTAACATTTTCCCTTGAAGAAATTTTTGACAATGAGATATATATTAGACATTTTATAGACATTAACAAGTTATTAGTCCTTTGACCACGTGGGGAGACTTGTGAGTTGAGTAATTTTAAAGACGTCTTTATGTTTACCCAATTCAAATTGAACCTTTAAATCATGTGATTTAAAGGTATTTGGATCCATTTTTAGTTTTACATAAACACAAAAAATAAAACATGAAGAAGGCCTTTTGAATTAAAGGTAGGTATACCTAGTCTCAGTAGAGTGTAAAAAAACTTTTATAGTTGGATAAAATACATCTGATTAGAAGTTTCAACTTTAGCACACAGAATTAAAGTTATAAGTTTTAAAAATGTAAGAGTGAAGAGTCCTAGAGAGAGATAAAAAATCATGGCCATTGTTTCAGTAAAGCAACAAGAGAGAACAGAGGAAGAAGAAATGGGCGGGGCAGTTTAGGTAAATGTAAATTAAACTCCTTTTACCCTTTTTTTTTCCTTGAGCTGAGATCTGAAATAAACGAGGCCTGGGCAGCTGTGAAAAGCTGCAAACCTAGTGGATTATGGGGGAGGGGCTGCCGCAGCAGGCCAGGTAGCAGGCCAGGCTGTGAAGAGCTTTGGCTGTTTCATCTGAGTGAGAAGTCAGAAGAAGCCAAGGATTAGATGGGGGTACCCAGGGTGTTCCATATTTTAAAAAAAGGGGGTAAAGTTTGTCAAGATGTTTTAGAAGACAGCTTGTAAGGGGAAGGGAAAGCTGGAGGTGGAGGGGAGGTGTAAATAAGCCAGAAGAGGGCAGACGGCCGAGAAGCTTGTGATTGGAGTCTGCTGTATCCAGGGAAGAAAGCAATGTGAGTCAAATTTCAGAGTCGACAGAAACTTGGGTGAATTTGGTTTGTAAGTTAGGAGGACATGGTGAGACTTAGAGAGAGTGCAGAGGGAGGGGTTGGCTTGGAGAAGGGAGAAGGCCTGAATAAAGGGATCTCCGCCTGATATGATCGCACACAATTATTATGTAGGTCTCTAAGGAGACTAGGATCTAGGGAGCCTGTAGGTGGCCAGGGGTTAAAGCTATCTAATCGATGGGTGGGCCAATCCTGAGTGCAAAGTTTTATAAGTTTTTTGGGTTTAATATCGGGAAGAAGATTAAGAGTGGAAAGATTTTCAAGAAGGCAATGTAATGGAGAGTCTGCTGGGAGGGAAGAGCTCGATCCCATTCTGTCACCTAGAAATGTCTATTAGTACAGCCTCAAAAGTGTCCCTTTGAAGCTATCAATAGACAGGAATAAGACCAACAGGGGGAGAAGGGCCATCACCCAAGTCCCCCTGGGTCTAACCTCTCCCGGAAAGGCGGAGCCTCGGATCAACCTAGCGCTAGGATTCAGAGACCCCTCCCGGAGGAGTCGGAAAATTTGACCTGAGGTGGAGGAAGGTAAACAGGGAGGTATCAAGCTACCCCCAGCCGGTAGAATTTGAGCTAAAAGGAAAGGAGGGAGAGAGAGGGAGTAAAGGACCTGAGGGATGAAGAATTTAGGAAAGTGGTGTGGAGATTCTGGAAGTCCACCGTAACCGTGAAGATCGTGGTGGGGTGCAGTCTTCCCTTTGAGGCAGTCAGAGGGACCACCGGACGATCCACGGCTGGTCACCTCTGATTCTCTGCCTTCAAAGTTTTTAATCTCCTCAAAAAAGGGGGACTCACCAAACGAAGGTCGTGGTGGGCGCGGACACATGATGATCGAAAGAATGAGCAAAGGCTGTGAGGTGTGGTCGGCGGTTCAGGATGAGAGGTCTCAATAGAGAATTACTCCCTCATCGAGTCACCGCACCAAATGTTAGGGTATCGGCCATCCAGACACGAACACCTCTGTACAGCCAGGAAAATCCTTTATTCAGGGAAGTGGGCGCCCGGGCGAAGGAAAGAGGAAAAAGAGAGAGAGGGGATGCGCGGGAGGGATTTTATAGAGCCCACTACAAACTGCGTGGCGAGCCAGAGATTGGTCACTTTAAAATCCACGGGACAGATAGGCAGTAGTGGTCTTCTTTTGATGTGCTAACCTGAGTGGTTAGGCTTTGTTTCCCAGGTGAAAGATTCGGGAGAGGAACCCCCTGGGGCAGGAACTGCCTTGGGCTTTTATAGAGGGGATGTGAAAATTACAAAAGGGCTGTTTTTTACCTTACAATAGATATACCAATTGCCTTGCTTTGATGATTTTACAAGGTATATATGTATCCAAAAAATCACATTATACACCATATATTTATAATTATTGAGTCAAAAGAATTTTAAAATAGTTATAATTTAAAATATTAAATTTAATGAATTTTTGGTTTTTTGTTAAAGAAACAGAGAAAAGCAGGCAACAATAATCTGAACCATTCTAGGCCAAAAAATGTAATGATCTGAAAATATTCTCTGGAAATTGGCTCTTCTGGTTGATATTACCAAGACAACCTTCTTCGGCTCCTTGGGCTGCTGCTTCCTCTCAGTCCATAGCTACTCATCTGGCTATTTCTTGGGCATTGCTCCTGATTCTTGTATCTTGTTTATTCCTTGATTGTAGTTTTTTCCTTTGCATCTGAGCTCTTCATTGAGCAAATGATCAATGTTTTTCTTTGTTCTTCTTTGTTCAGCGTAAGCTAGTGCACCTGTCATTAGATGGTACAACTCTATTTGCCTCGAGGCAAACTATACCTATTTTGCTACCTTCTGATGCCAGTTTTAACTGTTTGAATTCTGATAATCATTTTTTTTTTGTATTGAGGACTAAATCCAGGTGATTTACCACTGAGCTATGTTTTTTTTGAGACGGCATCAGTAAGTTGTCCAGGCTGGCCTTGAACTTGTGTTTCTACTGTGTCAGCATCCCAATGATAATCACTCTCAAATATTTTGTTACAATAGTGAGAATTATACACACCATATATATATATATATATATATATATATATATAAATTATACACACTCCCATATATATGATAAGTTATTAAACAGAGAATAGAAAATCACATGCCCCAAGAAGAGCCATGGATATTGTGAATAATTACATGGAAATATACATCTCTGTAGCATGAAAATGTACTACATTCTCTAAAGCAACTTCCAAAGTTTTCATTGAAACATTTGAAGTAATCATGGAATAAATTTTTCTTTATGGTATTCTGGTGTCTATTTTGCTTTTTCTGTAATCTTTTTATAATTCTTGATTCAATTAAAATGAAACTGATAGGTATTGAGCATGTTTTAGAATAACATTGAGGATTAAAAAAATAAAGAAAAAGATATCAGCCTGTGAAGAGCAGTGACTTGGATCATGGTATCTGAATGCCTCATGGCTGTTACTGGCTTCTTTTTATACTAGATGTATTCATATATTCCAAGTATACATATCTTTAAAATATCAGGTTTAGAATAACATTTTACCAAGCTTGTGTTCTTCAAATTAAACTTTAAAAGACTTGAGATTATAAAAATTATGTTTCTTAGTTCATAGCTATTATACAAATTCAATATGCTTTTACTCTTATTAATTTCATTTTGTGTTTTCCTTGTAAACCTTATAACTATTGTCTGTTAGTGCCTTACAGAAGTTTAACTTCTTAGCTCTAACACATACTGGTAAAAAAATATTGCTGTTCTCTATCATCATCATATTCATTTATTTTGTATTACTCTCATTACAGTACTCATGTCTTCTTGTTTCTCTTCATAGAAGCACCCACCTTCTATGAGATGACTTTACAACCTTTTGTTTTTTCCAAACCAGACTTTTACAATGGACTCCTTGACTGACCAAAACATTCATAAAAGGGAAACCCAAACTGCTTGCCCTACATCACCCTTTAAGCAGCCAGAGCAGTCATCACCTATTTCCCCTTACAGAAGTAAGGGTTCCCTTACTCGGAGGGGAAAATGAGACTGGGGAAAAGGACAGGTAGCTGATTATAATAAATAATAAAGGAAGGAATTGGGTACATAGCACTCCCCACCATCAGTGTTTTGGAACAAAATACTTCAAAAGTTAGATCAGGAGGCTATTGATAATAAACTTGAAGCTAAGTTGAATGCCTTAGAGGCTACTGTAGCAGGCTTGGGTGATCAGACAAAGTTTTTAGGTCAAATAATTATGATATCATGTCACTTATCTGTTTATTTGTGTAACACCTGTTCTATACAATAGCACCCAATGAGATTGGGAAAAGATAAAGATGCATCTATTAGGAATTTGGAATTATCACAATGTTAGTTTAAATCTCTTGCCACTGCACCATTACATCCAACTTATGCAGGAAAAGTTGGATTCCTATCTTATCTCCTGTCAGTTTTATTAAAAAACAAAACAAAACAAAAACCTGTTAGATGATCTGAATGGTTTCAATCCTTAGAATAAGCTAAAACATACTTCATCATACTTCACGGTATTGCTTAGGACTTATTTCCTTACTCTTAATTCTGTGTTGTTTTCTTGCAGTCTTCTGCAAGCTCATCTGATACAAGTGCAAGTACTTCAGAGTAGACATGTAACAGTTATATTTAAAAAATAAAAAAGGGGGAGATGTGGAGAGTGGTGATTTGGATCATGGTCTCTGCCTCATGGCTATGGCTGTGCTTGTGCTGGGAACTTTCTGTGAAAATGTGCAGGACAAAATTGCCCAGTTGCTATGGTGATGCCCTGAATGAGGAAGCTCTGTACAAAGGCACAGAGCTATATTAGTCTTGAGCTTAAGCTCAGCTGCTGGGGATAGAGAATTCTGAACATAACAAGATAACCACAATGTTTCCCAAGTGCTGTTATTTTCAAGCCTGTTTGCTTTACAGAAACTTTCTCACAAATAATCTTTGGATAATTTTTGATGAATAATAATCAGATGAGCTTGCAAATAACTGCAGATGAATAATAATCATCATTCATTGATGATAATATAATAAATGTGCTGTACTAGCTCTGGGTCATTGTTCCTCCATCAGAGGATGGTGTCCAACCTGGTCCTGGTTATCTCTCTGTAATGTTTGGGTGTCTTTCTTTTCTTTTCTTTGGTATTGGGGCACTTGACCAACGAGCCACATCCCCATCCCTATTTTGTGTTTTTCTTTAGAGACAGGGTCTCATTGAGTTACTTAGCATCTTGCCATTGCTGAGGCTCGCTTTTAACTCATGATTCTCCTCTCTCAGCCTCCCAAAGTGCTGAGATTATAGGTGTGCACCACCGTGCCCAGCATTATATGTCTTTCTTAATTCCCCATTGCCCCTTGTTGATTTCCAAGATTTGGCCAGGCAGGTCTCAGCATCACTCCTTAAATTTCTAGTCTAGGAGAGGATAGAGTCAATAATTGCAATAAATACAACTTGGATAAAGTCCCCTTTAGAGAACCTGTCCTGGTATTGATTCCGATTGATACTTGCCCTGGCTGAATGAAAAAGACTTTAGTTTTTAGAACAGTTATGAATCTGAAGAACAATTAAGAAGATAGTATCAAGAGTTCACATGTATCATCCATCCAGTTTCTCCCATTATTAATATCACATCATTAAAGAACTAGTATTAATGCATTAGTATTAACTGAAGTTCATATATTATTTTTTCTTAGCTTTTATGTAATGTCATTTTTCTGTTCCAGGACCCAATTTGGATTACTCCGTTATATTTGGTCACGTCTTCTTAAGGCTCTACTTGGCTGTGACAGTTTTCAAGATTTCCTTTGTTTTTGATGGCCTTGACAATTCTGACAAGTACTGCTCAGCTATGTAGGGGACTGGGTCACACAGGTGTGATGCAAGGATGAGCTATCAAGCTGAGCAGGTGGGAACACCCTGCTATCTCTGGTCTTGGAACACCAAGACTTGGCCCTAGCCCCTTACTAACTGATGTGCCCGGAGACTTCTCTCCCCCTAGCCCCAGCTCTTTACCAACTGATGTCCCACTGGACTTCTCTTCTTCTGACCTTGGCTCCTGCCAGCAGGCCCAGCTTCTTGCCAGTTTCCCATAGCCACAAACTGATACCAGCCCTGGACAGATACCGATCCTGGCTTCTTGTCAGCCAGCCCCAGCTTCTCGCCAACTAAGATGACCTTTTAGGTGATTGGTTATAAATCAATTAGGTAATACTCTGGTTGAACACCCCTATATAAACTTGTAACTTCCCCTTAATAAACAGTTCCTATATTGAGACAGAACTCTCCGGCTCAAGCGTGGTAATTGCGTGCGGGACGACTTTACCTTTCTCAGCTCGTCTTGTCGGGGACTCCCGGGGATCTCCTCCTCCCCGCTGGTCGAGGGGGGAGACTGATACCTGGCTGGGGGGACCCCAACAAGCTGTATTTAGGATATCCTTCTATTGGGATGATTTAAAAATTTTTTCTCATTACATTGGAATTATGATTTTCTGGAAAAAGACTATAGAGGTAAAGTATAATTCTTATCACATTTTATCAAGAATCTGTATAATCAACATTGTCTATCACTTGATGTTAATTAATAACATGGCCAAGTGTTTGTCAGGTTTTTCTATGAAATCGCTCTCTTTTCTTCTTTCCAAACTATAGTTTTTGAAAGGAAGTCACTATGATCGGTTCCCATTTAAGAAGTTAAGAGCTTTTCTCTTTCTCTTTGAGGGTAGAATATCCACATAAATTTTTAGAATCTGTACATGTTTTTCGCTTCTCTTCCATTCATTTATTTATCCAATTATTTATGTATTGATATGAGTATGTTATCATGATTGTTAATTTTTTACATTGGGTTGTAATCCCATACTATTTTATTTTGCTGTTCAGATCATTTCAGCTTTGGCTTCGAAGAGCCCATTTAGGTCTTCGTCTTTGGCATACCTCCCTTAAGTGGAATCCTTTGAGCAAGACTTCACTTTCTGGAATTACAGCTAGGCTTGTCTTATATATTTTCTGATCAAGTCCTAGAATCAGCCTTTTCTCCAAGGAGTCCTGGATCCTTTATTGTAGAATGATATTAAAGTAAAATCTGGGCTCTAGGTATACTTATTGCTACTAGGTATTGTCTCTCAGGCAGTTTCAGCTGATAAAGAAGAGAAGTATGTGTGCATACTAACTTCTGAATAGTCACACATCTATAAATATATCTGTAACTGTCTGTATCTATTTCATGCCAAATATCTGTTCATAAGATGTTCCAACTCTAATCAACTGGAATACGGATCATTCTATTCTCCTTCCTTTGCTTATGTTAATTCTTACTCCAACAGCAAGAAACCTGTTTTCTACCATCCCTCATTTATTTACTTAAATATTCTAGTGTATATGCGTACCATTTCAGAACTGTTAACCTATATTTCCAAGTCTATTAACTGATGTAAATGCTTATGTGCAGTTTCTTTTGCCATTAGTTTTGGTTTAAATTTTTTTTAAACCAAAAAAAATTTTGGTTTAGTTGTAGGCAGACACAATAGCTTTATTTTGCCTAGTTGTAGGCAGACACAATAGCTTTATTTTTTATTTTTATATAATGCTGAGGATGGAACCCAGTGCCCCACCCGTGCTAGGCAAGTGCTGTACTGCTGAGCCACAGCCTCAGCCCCTTTTTTGCCATTAGTTTTAAGGACTCCATTCAGTTCCAGTTACTTGGGTCAGAAGTTTTTCTCATCCCTTTCAGTGAGGTTATATTACATTTGTAATGCAGTTAGATTCTCTTGTTACAGTCTGCGTTCCTTCTTGGAAAACACCAACCTCTTAAATGATTTTTTTTTTTTTTTTTTTTACTTTACCTTCAAGTTTCACTCTTTCTGCTATAAAGTTCTAGCTGTTTTATGGCTTCCCTGCCCTAAAAATCCTCTGTGCTTCACCTATTAAACCTTCTTTCTTCCTGAATCTTTGGCAACTACTTATCTTTTTACTGTCTCTATAGTTTTGCCTTTAATAGAATGTCAAATAATTGAAATCATACATTATGCAACTTTTTCCAGACTGGCTTATTTCACTTATCAATATTCATTTAAAGTTCATATGCATCATCTTATGGCTTGAGAGCTGGCTCCTTTTTATGATGAATAATATACCATTGTGTGGTTACACCACAATTTGTTTATTCATCACCTGTTAAAGAACATCTTGGTTTTTGGAGAATAAGAATGAAAGCGCTATTAACATTCATGTGCAGGTTTTTGTGTGAATATAAATTCCAAATCAGTTGTGTGAATAGTTAGAAACATGACTGCTCATAGTATAATCTTGTTTAACATAGTTAAACTATGTTTATCTTTGAGAGAAGTTTTGTTAGTTTTCCAAAACTATCTTCTAAAGTGACTATTGTAGTTTGGATCTTCAAATGTCTTCCAAAGGCCCATGTGTTAAAGCCTTGGTCTCCAGCTTATGGACCAGTTGGGAGATGGTGTCATTTTTAAGAGATGGTGCCTAGTGGAATGAAGTTACGTCACTGGGGTTATGCCCTTAAATGGGATATTGGTGCCCTGATCTGATTGCTATGAAGTGAACCAGTGTCCTCTGCCACCTACTCCTGTCATAATGTAATGTGCTGTTTCAGGTCCTCACTAACAGGGCCATGGACTGCAACCTCTGAAACTGTGAGCAAAAATAAACTTTTCCTCTTTTTAAGTTAATTATCTCTTTTGTCACAATGATTGGATCGTTTTTATTCCTGTCAACACAACACTGAATGAGAGTTCCTGTTGCTCCATATCTTTGTCAGCTTTTGGGTTTTAGCTATCTTACCAGGAATATAGTGGTATTTTATGGTTATTTAATTTGCATTTCCTTAATGGTAAATGATGTTAAATATTTTTCTTGATGTGCTTTCTTTTTCATCTATGTATCTTGTGTGGTTGGTATCTGTTCAGATATTCTGTAGATTTTTAACTGACTTAAAATTTAATTTGTTTAATTTGTTATTGTTGTTGAGTTTTGAGAGTTTTTTTTTTTTTTTTGGATATCTGGGGTACAAAACATTTATCAGAAAGCCTCGCAAACATTTTCTCCCAGTCTGATTTTTCATTCTAAGAGTGCCTTTTTGCATAGCCGAAATTTAAAATTGGTTTTTAAAAATGCATTGTGACTTAATGGATTTTTTTTACTATATTGTGATTTAGATCTAAAATCTAGTTGCTAAAATTTTTCGTGTTTTTCTAGGTTGCTTCTTTGTGTCAAATTGACATATCAGCCAGGGAAGAATGGGATGTTCATTCTTATTGATAGCATTTTTTAAAATTAGTTTGTTTAGTTGCATTTCAAGTCATAGTACATATATAGAGCTCAGTTTTTCCAGTTCTCTGGTTGCAAACCAGATAGAGTCACACCATTTGTGTCTTCATACATGCACCAAGGGTAGTGATGATGATCTCAATCAACCATCTTTACTGTTGATAGCATTTTTTAAAGAGCAAGTTTTCTGACAGTCTGCAACTTTTGAAACAAATTTTCTCAGTAAAAAAGCAGCTCTGAAAAGAGATTGTTATGACTTTTCACAGCTGCAGCCAGCCCTAGGGAGAAACATTTCCTGTTAACTTTGCAGCTGGTTTTGTCTGTGATTCTTATTGTCTTAATTGGCATAATGAATGGTCTGATATATATATATATATATATATATATATATATACGCATCCATACACACACATACTTTTTTAGAGAAATTTGTTCAGAGTTCCTCCTTCTCTGCACATTCAAATCTTTATCTTCTTAGATTTCTTTCTTCTAGGTATCCCAAGGTCATCTAAAGGGAGTGGGAAACAAAGACCCTATTACTTTACTACTCCAAGTCAAATTCCAAATAACCATGGGGACGGTTGGGCCGTAGTCTGGCTTGGCGAAAAGGAGGGCTGCCTGAAGTTACTGGTTTGGATGTCTTCGTTGAGCCTTCACTATGGGAATGTCAGTAGAACGCGGGTGGGTGCAGACACCAGTCGCCAGGACACACGCCCAGCCTCGGAGGTCTCCAGCACTCCAGTACACTGGGTGCCCTCGTCTCGCCTAGTATTCCCCTCCCGGCCCCGCCCCCGAGAACCTGGCTCCTCTCGGCCCCGCCTCCCTAGGGGCTCCGCTCCAGCCCCGCCCCTGAGGACCCGGCTCCTCACGGCCCAACACCCTTGGGCTCGGCTCCCGGCCCCGCCCGGCGCAGCGACCCAGAAGCTGGCGGCTTGCCCACGCGCTCGCTCCGCCAGGCCGGGTGGGGGCAGAGCCGGCCTCGGGCGGTGAGGACTCCAGCTGCGGGAGGTGGAACCCCGGTTGGGAAGCCGGTGTCGCGGCCATGACAGTGCTGGCCCGTGGCTCCTTGCTCCTCCGTGGCCTCCTGGGCCGAGGGCCGGCGCTAGGCGGGAGCGCGGCACCACGCGTGGTGTCCCCGGGAATGGCCGGGCGCGGGTCCGCAGGCTTTCGGAGCAGCGGCGTGAGGTACGGACGCTGCGGGCGCGGGGCGCGGAGCCACTGGCCATGGGTGCGGTGACTGGCGCCCTCAGCTCGAGAGCGGCGCGTGGGGCTGGAGCCGCGTGGGAGCGGCGCAGAGCGAGGCCAGCCTTGGCGGTGAACGTGGCCTCGCGGGCGGGTGGCCTTTGCCTGGTCTCTGCAGCTGGGACGTACCCTACCCTGGGCTGACGCACCAAAACGTTTTATCTTTGCAGCAGGTGCAGTTGAGTGACTTAGGAAGACGTTTGAAGCTCTCAGGAAAGATGTCATAAAAGCCCGGTCTGCTTGTTCAGACACTTGTTTTTGTTTTGGTTACTGTTGCGTTTCGTAGGAATTGTCCAGAATTTGTGAATTCCTTTGTTTGCTGAGCTCTTGTCCAGAGCTAAAATTCTTAATGGTTTCACAAAATCAGACATTCATTCTGATTCTGTGGCTCTTCCCGAGCCTCTTTCAAGCGTTAAATCTTAGGTTTATTACATCCCTCCAGACTTGGTTGCCGGCTAGTACAGTGCAGATGTGCAGTGCAACCCAGGAACAGTTCACCTACTTTACTTATTTTAGTTGGAAAATACAACTTATGCTAAAATTACGTTTCCTTAACTCAGAGCCAGTAAGTCCAGAGGAATCTTTGTTTTCAAACTTTCAAGGTTTCCAAAAGGCATTTTCTCTGCTGTTTTACATGACCAGATATTGTCCTGTGCTTTTCGTATTTCCAGCACCTAGTATGCTACTTGGAAAAGACTAATAATATGTAATCATAGATGCTATTTATTTAATTTAAATTAATTCGTTCCCCACTGTGTACATTTGGATCTTGGTCTTGAGTGACTAAATTTAAAATTATTTACTACAGGGTTTACTTTGGCCATGGTTTCTAGTAACTAGGTTTTCCACAAGGATATGTGAGAAAATAGTGATTCAGAGGACTGGTTTTGTAAACTGTCAATGGTGTCTAAGAACTTGCGATTTGGAATTACCAGTCAGCTATACTTCCTAGAAAAATAAAATTCTGAAGAATTCTATTTGCTGTTTGTATTACAGACTTGTGGGAGTCATTTAATATTGTCAGTCTAAATTATTTAGTTACATCATCATTTGATTTTCTGTTGCTTCAGACTTCTTTCCAGAGTCCAGATAATCTTTTTCAAATTGTACAAGTTGATTAATTTCTTGTCATCAACTTGATGCAAGCACTTCCATCTCCTCATCCTTTTCATGACCTGTGACCATTGAATAGGTCACAAACAATAGATAAAACCCTAAGATTTGATTGTAGGTGCATGTTTCATATGCAATAGCACATACACACTTAAGGAGAATTTAGATCTTATTTAATAGCCTCCTTATTATTTAAAATAATTGAGTGAAATGGTTTTGGAAAGATGTTATTCAAATAATTATAGGAAGTATTTCTTTCAGCTTGGCTGCTTTCCATACCATTTAATGCAGATTATAATTATGTAAAAATAAATAATATTTTTGAAAGTTTTATTTTTTAAAGACAGAACTAATCAAAGTAGGATAAGGTGATGTTTTTTGACATTTTTTTGGCACTGATTACCATATTTGAAGGTGAGGTTGGCTGTAAGGTTGAGAAACACCTGTGGACTGGTGGATCTTTGGTGGGGAGGACTTTGGACAGTGTGTTGATGCTTATTGGTGTCTCTTTTCTCTTCTAGGACCAGCAGAGAGAAGAGATTCCATCCTCCAGAGGTCGCCACTGTCTGCCTCCCCACTTGTCCCTATCCTCAGTCATCTTTTAAAAAATGTATAGTGACACATTAGTTATCTACTTTTGCATAGTGAATGTCACTTGTATTTAATATCATTCCTATAGATAGAAATTTGGAGCTTAGCATTATTTTGACTGAAAATTATCTTTGAGTTTAATAAGCTCTTTCCCTAGTGATACCGACTGTTTTAATTGATCGGATCTATCACCAGTTTGAGTGTTCTAAAGCCTGAAATGAAAAATATTTTAAATTATTTTTTTATATTTGTGACTATAATTTGTGACACTTATAATAATGATGGGATATATTAAATGCATTTTAAATGAAGAAGTTTTTAATGAAAATTTCAAGAAATAATATTTGGTGGAATTTGGAAAATTCAAAATCTTGAAGTATTATTTAACATTTTCAGTGGTTTTCCCATAAAATTTGAAATGAGATTTTCCCCTATTTATGAATGAAAAATTAGATATTACTAATTGGGGAAAATTAATTATTATCAAATAAATAAACCCTTCTGTTTATTGTAGCTTCTTATTTCTTGAAATTACCTACACATGCTGTGCTTAATAAGGAGTTAACAAATTTGAAGTATCCTGGGTTGTAAATATCATGTGAATTTTGGGGTTAGTGCTTTTTAGTGAAGGGAGGGAGCCTGGCAGCAGCCTATCCCATGTGGGTAGACATTGTATATTAATGCCAGGATCAAAGCAGATTTACAGATATCCTACAACATAGGAACTTTTCCAAATCCTGCTTTAAGATTACTTTAAATGAACTCATTTTCAATAACTAAATGAAAATCCCATGTGTTTCATGTTTATCCTGCTGCTTAGTGATTTCTCCAATCATTATTTTGATAGATTCTCTTTTTTCCCTTCTTACAAATACTGTTATTTCTCTTAGCCTCTGTAAACTTTTGTGTACCAGCCCTACAGCTTTTTATTAAAGCCTCACCTTTCTGTATGTCTCACTGCCAATGACTATAATTTTTACACTTAGACCAACATTTTAAAAAATATATATATACACACACACATACATACATTTTTGGAGCTAGTAAACATGCTATGTTATTTAAATATTCATGTCTTTTTGAGTGGGTGGATGAGTTTAATCATTTAACAAAGACAAATTTTAGCAGTAACACTCTTCATTTTTCTCACTTTCCTCTAGTATTTACTCAGTATTTCTGTCTCTGCAGTAGAGTTATCATTTGACTTAAAGACCCTTTTGTCCTCTTTTGAAGGACCCAGACTATAGTTAGGACCATTATAAAAGTTGATTTTCTATAGACTGATTTCAGCCATTGTCGAGTTAATCTTAAAGGCAGACCAAAGGCAGTTTCTCAAAATCATATTGTTTTGTTGACAAATGTAGTGTGGTTTTCCTATCTTACTGCATTATTTATTCTAGTGAAAGTGAGATATAATAGCCATCTGTCTAAAGTTTTGATTTCTAAGCAGTTCTTGGGACTTAAATTTAGAAACTAAATATTTTCCAATTTGGTATTTTATGCTTTAATTTAATCATCCCATCTCTGTCCCTCTGTTCACAGATAGTATGTATCTCTCAAACTAAGTTTTTTTTTTTTTAATTAAAATGGATCAGTAGATAAAAAAAGGGGACTGATGTTAATCTCAGACCTTGGTAGTCATGGTCTGAGTAATAATTTAGCATTATCTTTAATGACCTGAATCTTTGTTTATTAAGTGCTTTGAAGTTATGTTATGTTTTCATATTAATAGCCTTGATAGGATGATAAGAAACAGCAGCAGAGGGAGAAAAAAAAACCTAAGTAAACTAAAGTACTAGATATCTTTCATGGCTATATATTTAAGGAATCATATAGAGTTCAAACAAGGTTTTTAAAATAGCTTGGCTTAAAGATGATCAAGTTTTCAACAGAGTTAGGGATAGCTTAGATGAAATTTGAACTGTAAATAAGTGTGAAATTGAAAAAAAAACAATTAGTAACTAATGATATTTTCTACTAAAAAGTACAAATTAAATCCAAGAAAATACTACCTTCACAATAGAAATCTTTGTGGTCAGAATGAATCATAATCCAAATTAACATAATAGTAGCGCCAAAGAGGATCTTACAGCTGAATATATCCAAGAAGGCTTATGACTGCTGTACTTATATTACATCATGAGCTTTTTTTGTGTGTTGTTAGTTTTTTTTAACATTTTAATGTGTGCATGATATTACATTGAATCATTTATTCATTACTTACCTAGCCATCTTCCTATTAATGTTTAGTTCTTGGAAAATGTGAAATAATTTATTCTAAGATTCAAGTCATGTACTTGTCAATACCATACCAGCTAGGTGTCTTCACTTAATGATCTATGGTTACACTCATTAAAATATGTATCTTGAGTCAAAAGGCTCTCTAAAGATTTGTAATTCCAAAGTGAGGGCATATATATGATTTAAAATAGATGTACCCCCTTTTTCTCTTTTCTTATAACTTTGCAATGAATGTCAGCTTGCCTTTAATAAGTCCAGTTGTATTGTTGAGAAATAAATTTTTATTCATATATAAGGAGCCTTTAGTGTTAAGCATTTTGCTGAGATTTTTCACATACAGTATATTTTTAAATCCTTACAACTACTGATGGAAGTGTTCACTATACTATCCTGAGTTAACAGATTGGGAAATTGACTTAGAGAAATTAAGCAACTTGTCCCAAATTAACACAGTAAATAAATAGTAAAGATAAGGGTTGAACATGCACATTTTCTCTAGTGTTCTGCTTTACATGTGATTTATAATTGTTGTCTTATTTCACTATTGTTTTTTCTCTTTATGAAAATAGCTAAATCTTGTAGAATTTTTATTAATCAACATTAATTTTGCATATAAATCTTAAAATTTATTTTGTCAGATTCTTTTAATGTGGTGCACTTAACCTAGGACTTCATGGACACAATACAGGGAATCCATAAACTTCAGTGGGAGGTCACTAACATCTAATGAATTCAGCATTTTTTTCATTGTAAATATTGGCAGCAAATCACAATAATACTGTTATTACTTATAATATGACCAATAAAAAGCACAAATATTTTAATATAGAGTGTGTGCAGATCCTTAAAAACATCTATATTCATCATTACTTTGATATTATGGTAGTTAGAAGACCTGCTATTAGATCCTGTTATTTAATGCTTTATTTAAAAAAAAAAAGAATTTTATTACAATATATCAAAAAATCTGGCTTTCCTTGTAATCCTACATATTCTGTCTTAAACATTTAAAACAGTTATTCTGGGAATATGTCTCTTAAGTTTCAGTATATGAACCAGGAGTTTTCACAGCATAAAGCTTAGCATCAAAGATCCTTCCTGGTAAAATTAGTTTATAAAAAGCACATATTTGTTTAAGTTGTTACCAATGTTCTAATTTACATGTTAGGGTCCTAATCAAACATGTTATAAAATTGAATATAAAAATAATCATGCATAATAAAAACTTAGCTTCTCTTCTACTGACTTACAAATGTATGATTTTTAGTGAAACAACTTCAAGGTGTGAATATTTAGGATGTGAAATGAAATGTTTTTAAACGGTCCATAAACTTAATTTTACTGGCACATGTTGACTTTAAAAATACCTCAGACGGCTCCCATGTACTAGTGATTTGTTTTATTCCAAATGTAATTTTTCTCTAGTTCCCTTGGGTATTGTTAATTTGCAATGAAAATGTTCAAGTTATGCCATAAAACAAAGTGATTAACATATATGTTAGAAACTGCTGAGAACTTTGAATTGCTAATGATTTTGTTAGGCTTTTTCATGTTTATAGATTTTAACAGGTCACTGAGACTCATTCAAATTCTGATTAAGATTGAAAAGAGGGTGTAAGACTTGTCAACTGTACAAATTAAGTGTACTGTTGATTTGGCTAAGTTTTATTTGCTGATATTTTACTATTTTGTGGAGGGATTTATTGATTCACAAAAGTGATTATTTTTCTTGTTTATTACTTTGCTGTGGTTATTAAACACTATGTTGAGTTGTAGTCCATAGATTAAGATGGTTACAATTTATTTTCTGGAAGTGTAGGTAAATAAGTGCATAGAAATAATGCTAAATGATGATGACTTTGTTCTTATATTGTTCCAGGTTATCTGAATAGACTCTATTATTAGATAGAAACTAGGAGAGAGAGAGCCATTTTTGCAAACAAGTCAATCAGCTCTTAGTCAAATCCTTTTAGGTAAGGTAAACAGAAAGTATTCTTATTATACAGGTAGGGGAATTGCCTGCCTTTGAGAGCAGTTAAAAGATTTGCCTGATAATATGGCTGCTAATGGTAGATACTATCTGGCTTTAGGTGAGCAATTTTTATTGCACAGTACTGCCCCAATACTCCCTTATACCATGATTTATTTTTCCAATGAAGCCCCATTTAGCAGCTAGCAAAAGTAATAGGCAGAAAAGAAAGTATGAGGAGTCTGCCTTTCTTGGGAGGTGGCAGTGAGGGGTGGATACTGTATAGGTGTGCTCATTTATTAAGGCCATTATAGCAAAGTACCACAAAGTAGGTGACTTAAAACAGTAGAATTCTATCCTCACACTCTTTGGAAGCCAGAAGGCTGAAATCTAGTTATGTTCAGGGCCATGTTCTCAGTCCTAGCTTCTGGTTGTTGCCAGCAATCCTTAGTATTCTTTAGTTTGCAGTGCATAACTTTAATCTTTACCTCTGTAGTTATATCACTGTCTTCTCTCTGAATTTTGACAGGGTATTCTGTGTATGTTTATGTCTTTTATCGAAAGAATAGCAGTCATACTGGAATAGGGGCCCCACTGTATTCCAGTTTGATGTTATCTTACATCTTAATTTCATATGCAAAGACCTTATTTGGAAATATTTTCTAGATGAAAATATTTTTTATTAAACAAATTTTTTCAACATAATTTAAAATTTAGCTACAATAAGTGTGTTTATATGTACAATATTTATTGATTTTGTTATGGATTTTTTCTTGAGTTGGTCAAAGATTATAGCTTGTGCTTTATCTGCACACATTTATGGATAACATGTATTTCATGAGAAATTTCAAACATTTTTATGTATCATAATTTTCTTCATATTGAAAGTAATGACCTCCTATCACTATACTAGAGTGGGATTCCTCTTTGGAGAGTAATGGGCCTAAATCTAGGTTCTTTTTTTTTAAATATGTTTTTAGTTGTTGATGGACCTTTATTTTATTCATTTATTTATATGTGGTGCTGAGAATCGAACCCAGGGCCTTACATATGCAAGGCAAGTGCTCTACCACTGAGCCACAAGCCCAGCCCCTAAATCTGGGTTCTTAACCAGACTTTGTAGAGCCATGTTAATAATACACTGTGAGATTTTCAAATCTACCTATAGAATATCTCAGCAAGTTCCTAATAACTCTTTAGCAAGTCTGTTTTATCAATTGTGAGTCTTGTATTTTGTGACAGAATTATGGCCTTATCAATAGATTAATTCATATTTTGTCTCAATAATGAAAAGCTAACAGATAGGAAAAGAAATATGAATGTATATGCATGTGTGTGTGGGGGTGTGTGTGTGTGTATTCAAATTCTAGAGCTACTGAGCATTCTGGAATACTGAAACAAACTAAGAGCAAATGATCAAACAGAAGAAAGAATCATTAAGTTCAAAGACAGGCCATTCAGATTTACCCAATTAGAGACGTAAGAGTGAAGAAATCCTATGGTACTTATGGAACACTGTCAAGTGAACCAATATGCAAATTATGGGAGTCTCAGAAGGAACAGAGAAACAGGGCAAAAAGTTTAAAGAAATAATGACATAAAACTTCCCAAATGGGTAGAGGAGTTCAACAAGTTCAAAGAACCCCAAATAGATTAAATATACAGATATATTATAATCAAATACTCCAAGAATTCTGAAAGCAGCAAGAGTAAAGCAACTCATCACATACAAGGGAATTCTCTCCATAAGGCAGTCAGCTTGGGAAGAGAAAAGCAAGAAAGGAAGAAAGAACAAAAGATTTACAAATCAACCAGACAATGATTAACAAAATAATAGTAATGACCCTGCCTACCTGTAATAATCTTGAATGCAAATGAATTAAATTGTCCAAACAAAAAGCATGCAGTGACTAAATGAATAAAAACCCAGGTTCATCTATATTCTGCCCACAAGAGACACACTTTAGTTTTAAGTACACACATGGGTTGAAAGTGAAGTGAGGAGAAAAGATATTCCATACAAAGGTAAACAAAAGATATAAGAGGTGATTATACTTTGACAAAATACACAAGTCAAAAGCTGTCAATGAGACAAAGAAGGTTATTACATAATAATAAAGGGGTCAATTCTTCAAGAGTATACAATGGTGGTAAATATGTAAATTTCAACAGAACTGAAGAGAGAAATAAGAGATCAATACAACAATGATAAACTTCAAAAATAGATAATCCAGACAGAAAATCAAAAGGAAACAGTAGTCTTAGACAACAATATAGGCCAAGTTAACCTAACAGATATATAGAACATTCCATCCAACAGCCACATTCTTCTCAAATACATAGGATAAATTGTTAGGTTACAACAAAAAAAAAGTTTTAGCAAGTTTTAGATGATTGAAATCTTATCAAGTATTGTCTTATGATGTGAAACTAGATATCAGTGAGAATATGACATTGAACATTTCACAAATATGTGGAAATACCCACTAGGATACCCACTAGGATACCCACTAGGATACCCACTAGGATACCCACTCTTGCCACTTCTATTCAATACAGTATGGAAACTGGAGTCAGAGAAATTAGGCAAGAAAAAGACACCAACAGATCCAAATTAAAAAAGAACAACAATTCTTTCTCTTCCCCCACCCCCAGGGATGGTGGCATGATCTTATATATAGAAGGCCCTAAAATTTCCACCAAAAAACTAATAATTCAGTAAGGTTGCAGGATGTAAAATAAATATACAAAAATCAGTAGCATTTCTATATACTGACAACAAACTACCAGAGAAAGAAAAAAAATCCCATTTATAGCAGCATGAAAATTAAAATACTTAGGAATAGAGTTAACCAAGATGAAAAACTGAAAAGGACAAAGAGATATTGCATGCTCATGGATTGGAAGAATTAATATTATCAAAGCATCCACACTACCGCTAGTTGTCTAGACATAACTTGTAAGTTCTAACAAATTTCCAAAGGCAATTTTCACAGAAATAGACAAAAAAGGTCCTTAAGTTCACACGGAATTATAAAATACCCTGAAGAGCCAGCATAATCTTGGATAAGAAGAGTAAAGATGGAGGCATCACCCTACCTGATCTCAAAATATAATACCAACTTGCAGTAATCTGACATAAAAACAAGCATATAGATCAATGGAAGAGAATAGAGGTCCCATACACTTACATTTAATTGATTATGGAGAAAGGATACAATAGAGAAAAGAAAGTTTCTTCAATAACTGGTTTTGGAAAAGCAATATTGTTATGCTGAAAGACAAAATTAGACTCTATCTCATGCCATATACAAAATTCAAAATGGATTAAAGACAGATCTTGAAATCATAAATCTTTCAAAAGAAAATATATGGAAAAACTCTTTGACATTGGTCTGGGAAAGGATTTTTTTGGATATGAGCCAAAAGCATAAGCCCTAAAACCAAAAATAGGATTGCATAAAACTCAAAAGTTGACACACAGCAAAGAAAATACTTGACAGTCGAGACAACATACAAAACAAGAAAAAATACTTGCAAACCCTACATCTAATAAGGGTTAATATAACAATATAAGGAATTCAACTCAATAAACAACCCACTTAAAAATAGGCAAATGAGGGCTGGGGACATAGCTCAGTTGGTAGAGTGCTTGCCTTACATGCACAAGGCCCTGAGTTCAACCCCTGCACCACACACACACACACACACACATACACACACACACACACACAAAGAAAATGACCTTAATATGCTTTTATCCAAAGAAATAAAAATGGCCAACAGATTTATGAAAAAATTGCTACATACCCTTTGTCATCAAGGAAATGTAAATTAAAACCATAAGATATTGCTTCATACCCATTTGGACGGCTGTTATCAGGAAGTTAAGAAATAGCAAGGGTTGAGGATATGGAGATACAGGAAAATTTGTGTATTGTTGGTAGGAATATATGTTAATTATGGAAAATAATGTAGAGGTTCCTAGAAAGATTAAAATAGCACTATTATTTGATCCAGCAATCCAATTCTGGTTATATACCCAAAGGAAATGAAATCAGTATGTTGAAGAGATCTATACCCTCATGTTCTTTGTAGCATTATTCATAATAGCCAAGATGTGGAAATAAAATATGTCCATTGATGGAGAAGGAATAAGAAAATCTGCTATATGACTATATAAAATGGAATATTATTCAGTCATACAGAGAAAATCCTGTCTTGAAATAACATAAATGAACTTGGTGGATCTTATGGTAAGTGCAATATGCTAGACAAAATACCACATGACCTCACTTGCATGTGAAATCTAAAATAAACTCAGAATAGTGGTCACTGGACGCAATAGGTGAGGAGAAAGAACTAAGGAGATATTAATCAAAGGGTACAAAGTTTTAGTTTGACAAGATGCATAGGTTCTTGAGATCTACTGTACAGCATCGTGGCTATGTATTTCATACTTGAATATTATAGGACTGTAGATCTTAAATGTTCTCACAGAAAAAAATGATTAGTTTGTGATATGATAGATCTGTTACTTAACTTAATTTAGCCATTTTACAATGTCATACATATATGACAACATGTTGCATATCATATATATGTATAAATTATGCTTTAATAAAGCTATGGGGAATAATAACTATTAAACTAAAATATACCTCTACTAAATAATTGCCAAAATACTATTAAATAACTAGTAAAACATAGATTAATAATATAACCCAATAGAGAAATGGTCAAAAGAGACAATAGGTATTCAATAGAAGGACTTGAATGGCCAATATACCTCTAAGACATCCAAACTCTGCTAATTAGGGAAATGTATATCAAAATAACCTTTTAGCTAATTGATTAAAGTTAAAAACCTTGACAATATTAAGAGAAAAAGGAAAGTTTAGAGTCTACTGAGGAAAGATGCTAATTTTAATTAGAATTTAAAAATAGTACTGAAGGTTAAGAACAGACTGCTGTGGAAGCCCCTGACAGAGGCAATTCCTCCATGGTATACAATGGCTTCTAAGCTGAGACTTGATGTGTTGGACAGACTTGCCAGCGAGGGTAGAGGGCTGAGAAAGAAGAAAATGCCTGGCTGAAGAAATAGTGTATGTGAAGGCCCAGAAATCAGAACATACATCATTGGTGAATTAAAATATAGTTGGTGTGTAGTTTGGAACTTGGTGAGCATAATGTTCTTTAGCAGTAAGTTTAAAGAAGCTCACAAAGAGGCTTGCAAGCCTCGGGAATTTGCATTTTAGTAAAAACTCCTTTTTACTCATTTTGGATGTTAAAAAAATTTGATGTCATCTTTGACTCCTGTCCTTTTACTCAAACCCTGTACCCAATCTCAGTAAATGCCCTAAAAATAGATTCACAGTTACACAACTCAGCACCTCTAGTACTACTGCCCTCTGTCTAAGCCACTATTATCCCTTACCTGGAATACACTGGTCTCAGTAGGCATCTACTTCTCTCCTTATGGTTATATAAATCTACCCTTCATATTTTCACTAGATTTCATTTCCAAAAAGAAATTCAGATCATGTCATTCTTTTCAAAATCTCCAAATGTCTGCCTATATCATTCACAATAAAAACCAATGTCCTTTTAAAGACTGCAGGGCCTTGTATGATCTGATAACTCGCTACTTCTTTGACTTCCTGTCTTTTCCTGGTTCATTTGTTCTCCCTAGAGCAACTGTTGCAGCTTCTCAAACATGGCAGGCACACTTCTATCTGAAAGCCTTTGTACATGCTATGCTATGTACTTCCCTGGGCCTAGAATTCTTTCCCCACACTACTTATTATTTTATTTCCTTTATTTCTGTTCAAATGTCACCTCTTTTAGGAGTGTCACCTTAACCATTGACACAAAATAATTTTGGCCTTCAAATATGTCCTTTCCCTTCATTATGTCACACATGATATATTAAATATTTACTTAAAAGTTTTTTTGCATATGTATTCTTTAACTAGAATATAGTTTCCATAAAAGTGGGCAATTTGTTTGTTGCACTTTACCCTTTTAGCTTTTCAAAAGCATGCATATTGAAAAATCTCATTTGTTTATTCACTAGATTCTGTGAGCCAAATAATGTGTGTTTTCAGTTCTTCCAGCATATAGACTGATACAGGCATTCTCTCATAGGGCCTCTGCTAATTCTGGGTAGCTTCACTCAGTTTCTTATTGTTTCCTACAGAAGTAGGCTTGGTTGGACTCTAAAGTGACTGAAGGAGTAAATGCAAAAGGCTAGTTACTAATGAAAATTCTCTCAATTCCTAATTTACTCACAAACACCAGCTAGGCTATATCATTTTAGTTATACATAGCAATATGATTTAACATATTAATGCTTTATTGTAAAGGAAGCTTGCACGTTCTCAGACTCTAACATACAGGGTGCAGACAAATTTAATCTGTATATAGTTGGTTTGCCTCTTTGGAAGCTAGGAATAAGTTTATGCCATTGTTGTTGCTGACATTTCTCAGGGTCACATGTCTTTGTAGCATCTAGTCCACAGTTACTCTGGATTATGTTCAGTGACTGACGGCTTCATAGTAGTCTATGAACAAATTATTGTGTTTAACAGAGAATGAATTAATAATAGCATAAACAGCACCATTTCTATTCATATTATATAAACATAAGACAGACACCAGGTGTTTTGTATTTTAAAATATAAACGTGTTCTTTACTGTGAGTGAATTCTAGTTTGTTAGCAGATAAACCTGCTTCTTTAATAGTGTTTTATCCTAACTGAATATTGCTGACACAAATTAATTTATAGAGAGTGTTTATTTTTTACTGTCTGTTAGAAAAGGACTGTGCTGTAATTAGTTATCATATCTGCAACCCTTAATATTTGCTAATATAGAAGATAATTGATATTTTAGTGTTTAAAAGCCACTTAAATAAATTGATAAAATATGGAAAACAAAAATTCATAATGAAAAAAGTTTATTATTTTATCTTGAAAAATAAAATTCAAAATTAAATGTATTTTATTTTAATTTGATTTAGTCTATAATTGTAATGGTATACTCATTATTAGAATGTCTGAAGACTACAAACTACAAAAGCTCAGTCAAGAAATAATAGATAACCCGAATAGCCCTTGATACTTTTAAACTTCCTCAGAAAGAAAGTTCCAGGATCTTATGATTTTATTGTACCAAATGTATAAGGAAAACTAATGTAAATTCTATGCAAAATATTCACAAATCTAAGAGGATAAAATACTTCACAATATATACTAAGAGGCCAGCATTACCCTGATATCAGAACTATGACAAAGACACTCCAAGAAAATAAAACTACAGATAAATAATACTAATGCCTAGAGGAAAAATTAATCAATTTTAGATGAAGTCCACAGTATCTGGAAAACAGATCATGACCAAGTGGGATTTATCCCAGGAATGCAAGGTTAGTTTAACTTTGAAAACCAATCAAAGCAATTTACTATTTTCATGGAATAACACCAAAAATACAGATGATCATGTCAATAGGCAGAGAAAAATCATTTGACAATATACTGATAAGCTCATTAAACTAGCATGGAGCTAAATTATAGAACTAAACACATAACATGAACCTAAAAAACTTGTAGAAGGAAAAATTAGAAAACCTTAGTGTACTTGAGTTAGGCAAAAACTTCTTTCTTATATACAACATTCAAATCATGATTCATAAAGGGAAAATTGATAAATTGGAATTTATAAAAATTAAGAAATATTTTTCTAAATACACAAAGCACAAACTGGTAGAAAATATTTCAAGTTACATATCTGATTAAAAACTTGAACCTATGGTATACAAAGAACTTTCAAAACTCAAAAATAAGGAAACAATCTATTAAAACATGGGCAAAAGATTTAATTATGCAATTCACCAAAGAAGATGACAGATGGCAAATAAACACATGAAAATATTCTGAATTATAAGTTTAACTGTGAGATTTCAGAATCTAAAATTCAGCAAGCTTTCCAGGCAAATTTGATGTATGTATTCATAGACCAGACTTAGGAAAAAAGAACAATGTTTGCACCAAAATTGTATGAACCTAGCCGGGTGTGGTGGTGCATGCCTATAATTCCAGCACTTTGGGAGGCTGAGACAGGAGAATCCAGAGTTCAAAACCAGCCTCAGCAATGGTGAGGCACTAAGCAACTCACTGAGACCCTGTCTCTAAATAAAAACGCTAAATAGGGTTGGGTATATGACTTAGTGGTCGAGTACCCCTGAGTTCAATCCCTGTTACCATAAATAAATAAATAAATAAATAAATAAATAAATAAAAATTGTATGAACCTGGATAAATGCTATGGATCACTAGTGCTAGGCTGAAATGGAAGTCTTCATCTAGTTTGATTTATGTGTATATAAATCTATTAGAGAGGGCAATTGACTCATTTGGAAGAAGCAGCAAGTTTCCATTTTTGTGTTGGCTGATATTTATCCTGCCAACCCTCATTAGAAAACAAAAAGTGTACAGGTATTAGGAAGAACTAAGGCTATATAAGGGCTTCCTTTCTTCCTTTTCTTCTTCCTCTTTTTTCTTTTCTTCACAATATTTGTTGATCTATAAATTGGTGTTTTGTGTGATCATATGCTATAGACTATGCTGCTTTTAACTAAGCGCCAATGATTTATCTCTTTAGAAAGAATATAATACAGCCAGTATTATATTACAGATCTTGAGTACTTGGCTTGACAATTAAAAATACATATATGAAATGGATATTCTAAAATATATATACATATAAATGAAAGTTGTAAAGAAATGTATAATATACTGTATTAGTCTGTTTGGGCTGCTAAAACAGCATACCATAAGCTTGATGGCTTATAAACAAAAGAAATTTATTTCTCACAGTTCTGAAAGCTGAAATCTGAGGTTAAGGTACCAGGAAATTTGGTGTCTAGTAAGGACCTGTTCCTTGATTCATACATAGTCATCTTTATTCTGTGTTCTCACATGGAGGAATGAGACTTTCTTGAGTGTCATTTGTGAGGTCTCCATCCTTTTGACCTAATTGCCTAACAAATGACCCACTTCCTAATCCTATATCATCAGGGGTTAGGATTTCAACATATAAATTTTGGGGAAAGACATTTTCCTTATAGCAGGTGGATTATAAAGTAGAACTAAAAAGCAGAATTGGAATCCTTCACAAAATTACAAATGTATTTATGAATTTGAAGAATGAGTGTTCAATATAATCGAGAAAATCAAATTTTGGATTTGTTTTTTTCATTCATCCTTGTTTTTTTCATTCTTGTACCTTAAATTTCTGCAGTGGAATGAATGTTCCTTTTTACCTTTTTAGTATTACAACTTATTGTTTCTTTTTCCATAGATATGAAGCTATTGTCATCTCAGGAACTGAAATGGCCAAACAAATCCAGAAAGAAATACATCGAGGTGTGGAATCATGGATTGCCCTTGGGCACAGAAGACCTCACCTCAGTATTATTTTAGTGGGAGACAACCCAGCAAGCCATACATATGTCAGGAATAAGATGAAAGCTGCCTCAGCAGTAGGTGGGTATGTTTTTTAGCTGTAATTATTGCTAAATATGTTTTCTGTTTTTACTTAAAAGTGTGATCTTTATAAATGATGATTATCAAATAAGTGCCATTTGAATAACGTATCATTATTATTAGAGATTATTTACTTACAAAAGTTTATGTTAATCTTATTAGTTTTCTTTAGATTTTTTAATAGAATGAATTCAGGATGATTTTATATTTTATGGGAGATGTGAGAGGAATACTTTACATTAAAAGGGACCACATATTCATTACATTTGCTTTAATGAAATAATAACCTAACTTACTCTGTCCCAGTTGGCCTAATAGTGTTGGTGGTAGTAGTATTTTTACTCTGGTTAAATATATTAACCAGGGTAAGTAATATCAAATTAGTGCAAGTTATCACTTGTGATAATAATCAAAGAATGCATGTGAATCATGAGAAAACACCTGATCTATTTGAGAAATCCTACCTCCTGGTGTGTGGAACTTTGTCTTTGTATGAGGGGCTTTCCTTCCAGTGGGATAGGTGCATAGGAAATGACTCACACATTTTCTAGACATCATTAATGAAAAATCACATTTTGGTTAGTTAAGTGATTTTGCTTGTTTATCTTCCAGGTATCTGTAGTGAGCTCATTCTAAAACCTAAGGATGTTTCTCAGGAAGAACTTTTGGATATAACTGATCAGTTGAACATGGACCCAAGAGTCAGTGGTATATTGGTTCAGTTACCACTTCCAGGTACATAATGCTCTTCCATGTCTGGTTTGTCTAGGATTAGGGCATCTTTCAACATAATATCATAAAACTACAGGTAATTGATGCAATATATTCAGAAGGAGACTAATTATTATACTAATTAGTGGAGTAATAGGTGACAACTTCTGAATCATTTATGGTCACATTGATGAAAACCTGTGAAAGAAAAATTTAGGCATTGGCAATACCCATACTTCTTGCTTTGCACAATAATGTACAATCATAAAAATGACTGAGCACTAAAGTCAGGCAACATAATCTTAATAATTGCTAAGAAATATAACAATTTTTCTGTGACCTTTAACATTTTTTCTTAAAGCCTTACAAACCATCTTAGTGTAGTTTATAAATATATAGTGAAATAAAAAGTAAAACTAATATTTATCCAATACACTAATTTAAAACATTAGCAACATTGAGAATTAAATGGTTTTGGTTGTTTTTTGTTTGTTTTGCAAAGAGTAGTGTGTAGTGTGAGCTTGGCATGGTGGCACAGGTCTGTAATTCCATTTACTAAGGATATTGAGGCAGGAGGATGGCAAGTTTGAAGTGAGTCTAAGCAATTCAGTGAGACCCTGTCTCAAAATAAGAACAGCTGGGGATATAGCTTAGTGGTAGAGCACTTGCTTAGCATGTGTAAGACCCTGACTTTGATCACCAGTACTGGAAAAAACAAAAATGAATAGTTTGAAGTTTGAATAGTGCTTACCTTCTCATTACAGTTTATGTTGTGGAGCAAACATCTTTTCAATGCCATGACGAATTGAACTGTCATGTTTCTTTCCAAGTTTGGATCAGCTTCCAATATTTTATCCTTTGTACTTTCAATGTCATGGAATATTGCTGAGAGTTCCTTTAATATGAAATTTTATACAGGTGTCATTTCCTCTGGGACACCATCATCCTTTTCATCACATTTCCTGTATTTATGTGAATCAGTTCACCTTCACTAAGTTCCTCCGACTGCATAGCCAAATCTTTGCAAAGGATGCAGTGTCAGCATTCCACAGTCAGCTCCTTCAACTCCATTTACATTCAATTAGAACCCTGTGGAAGTGCCTTTATCTTGTTTTTTATTTATCAGGATTTTCAACATTGTTCTTGCCTTCACTTTATGTAGGCCTCAGTCTCTCCTATCTTTGCTTTGCTCTTACCATTTTTCAGATGTACTACTCATGTATATTTCATTTTTAGTATTATCATGTTCTGAGTGTTTACTGAACTTTCATCTTTATAGGCTAATGCCCTCTATTAGTTTTATACTTTGTGTAAGGTCAGGTATTGATGACAAAAAGGAGGCAAATTAAAACCACTGAGCAAGGCTTTATTGAGATACGCGCCTGGGCAAGACTCCCCAGTCCAACAGAGTGGATCCGGGAGAATCAGGCACAGGCTCAGCTGGTTTGAAATTTTTATAGGCTTGGGCAGGAAGGGGAAGGCTTGAGACAGGAAAGAGAAGCTTAGGGCAGGAAGGGGAGGGCTTGGGACAGGAAAGGGAAGTCTTTGGAAGTCCCGTGTCCTCCTGGGGTTGGTTGGAGGATTGACTGATTGATAGGTGGTTATGAGGCACCATCACTGCTTGTCTGTCGGCATCTGATTGGTTGTTCTTTCGCTCATGCATGTTGGCTGGTGTTTTTGTTCCCCTTAGCTCCCTCAAACCGACCTAACATCCCAGCCTTTTTGATGATATAGGGAGCCTATTTCTGTCTGGCTATTTCCTGCTGGCTAGGGGTGCTGGGGGAAATGGCCCAAGTGTTGGTTTGGTAGAGAGAAGACTGTAGGGGTATAAGAACATCTGGTTGTAGGTCACTATGGCAACTTCATCTGTGTGTTTTTGGGCGAGCCTGAGGAGGCAAGGAGCAGCAATCATTAATAGAAGTTCTATTACTAATATAGAAATGAGAATGTGAGTCAGCCATGTAATGAGGGTAGAGCTTAGCCAGCCTGGCCAAGGGTCATTTGATTGTTGCTGTTTAAACCTTTCTTTTAAACAATGGAGGGCGTTGACGTTTTTTCGACCAGTCCAGTTTCATTGATATAGTAGCAGCATTCTTCTTTTAGGAATAGACATGTTCCACCTTTGTCTGCTTTTAGGAGATCTAAGGCTTGACAGTTCTGTAATGAAACTTGGGCAATAGATGTCATCTGCCATTGCAGGGAAGCAAGACAGATGGCTGATGCCTCTACCATTCCTGAAGTTGTTGTTCAAGCTTCTGAGTAGCGGTTACTGCATAACCAAATTCTCCTGCCTCCAACCCAGAGGCAGTGAGTGAAGAGGCCAGGGAGAGCCCAACTACTACTGGTAGAAAGACGGCCCATCTTGACTTGGAAAGAGAGGTGGTAACAAGCCATGTTAATTCAGCCTCACTGTACAGAGTTAATTGAAGAACCTTGATAAGAGCAGAACAATGTCTTAGACTTTGTTTTATACCAGTACATTAAATTTTAAATAAATTTGTACTAATTATAGTTAATTACAAACAAACTTTTTGAAATTTACCCTTTATTTAGACTCTCTTGTCACTTACTCTGATCTTTTTATCACTTACTTTAAATCCTCTTGTTTCTTTTATCATACAAATACTTTTTTACCAGGAACACTTTTTTCCCTTTTACTAAATACTATATCTAGAATCTTTAATTTTTATTTCCCCATCTATTAATTTCTTTTTCTGTTCATATCCCAAAACAATCCTTGTAAATTTCTGAATTTAGACAAATTACTTAATTTTAATGATAAGAAATAGTTAGGTTCAATTGTGGTGGATAGAAATAGGATAGGGGCTGCTGAGGATTTGGCTATTAGTGTTTGTGCTATAGAGTCAGCTTTGTTGTTGTTTACAGCTATAGGGTCAGAGGAATTTTGATGTCCTCTGCAGTGTATGATGGCCATTCGTGATGGCAGTTGTAGCGCCTCTAAGAGTTTGGAAATTAGAGAGACATTGACCACTGGTGATCTCTTTGTGGTCAAGAATCCACATTGTTTCCAAATAATCAAATATGAATGAGCAATCAGGAAAGCATATTTGGCATCTGTATAAATGTTGACGTGCTTATCTTTGGATAGAATGAGAGCTCTGATAAGTGTAAAAAGTTCAGCCTTTTGAGAGGTGGTCCCTTCAGGAAGTCAGCTGGCTTCTAGAACTGAGGCAGTGGTGACTACCATGTATGCAGCTCTACAGCATCCGTAGCGACCCATCACCAAACTGCCATCCACAAAAATGGTTATGTCAGGTGAGGGAAGTGGGTAATCAAAAAGGTCCTCACAGGGTGATTATAGGGCCCCTAGCACCTGTGGACAGGAATGGTTAGCATTTGAAGGGGGTGAGGATAGTGGGAGGAGTGTGGCAGGATTAAGGGAAGAAGAACAGAGGACTATGGTGGAGTTCTCTATAAAGAGAAAGTGGAATTCTTGAATTTTTGAAGGGCTTAGAAGGGGAAGAGCTTTGTGATTTAAGAGGTCCTGTAGTCAATGGGTAGAAAATACAGTTAGTGATTAGAGCAAGATAAGTTTCAGGGCTTTCTTAGTAAGTTCCACTGCTACTGCCAGTGTGTGGAGGCATGGTAGCCACCCATGAACCATAGAATCAAGCTGCTTGGAGAGGTATGCCACTAGCTTACAGGAGGGTCCAACTGGTTGGGTGAGGAGGCCAGTGGCAATACCCTGTCTTTCATCCATAAAGAGGCAGAAAGGATGGTTAGGGTTAGGAAGAGAGAGAGTGGGAGAGAACATGAGAGCATTCTTGAGCTTATAAAAGGAGTTGGCTACTAGGGTAGGGGAGATGAAGGCCCTGTGAGGGGTCTCCCCAGCCTCCTGGTATAAGGGCTTGGCCAGAAGGGCAAAGTTAGGGACCCAATGCCTGAAAAGCTGGCCAGACCTAGGAAGGAGAGGATGTAGTCCACTGTTTTGGGTGGCTGTAGGTCATGGAGAGCTTGGATTCTGTCTGTTGTTAGGCTTTTAGAGGTTGGAGTGAAGAGTATGCCTAAATAGGTGACTGAAGTGATAGTAAGCTGGGCTTTGGCTGGACAGACCCAATAGCCTCAGGACCCCAGGAAACTGAGGCGCTGAGCAGTGTGTGTTGGGCACTGTAAAGAAGGCATCTTTAAGATCCAGGACAGTAAAGTGAGTGGTCGAAGGCGAAATATGAGAAAGAAGAGTGTAAAGGTTGGGAACCACCGGGTGGATGGGAATAACCACCTCATTAGTTAGGTAGGGGTCCTAGACTAAGTGATAGGCTCCTGAGGGTTTGCATATTGGCAATATGGGAGTGTTGCAGGGAGAGTCAGTAGGGATAAGGAGTCCCTGAGCAAGTAACTGGTCTATGATGTGTTTAAGCCCCTCCCTTTGGGTTTTGGAGATGGGAAATTGGGGACACGAGGGAAATTTAGTTTGAGGTTTTAGTGGATATGGAATGGCTTGTGGTGGGAAGCTACAACTGGCTTGGAGGTGTCTTAGACTTGGGGAATCAACTAGGTCTGGGGGTAATGGCATGGTGGGTACTGTCGGGTTATTAGAGAGAGTAAGAATTAGAGGTAGAAGATGGGTGGTAGTATTGTTGGGGTGTAGTTGGAGGGTGGCTCCCAATAATTGGAGAACATCTCTGCCTAGAAGAGGAATTTGACAGGAAGGAATGACCAAAAAAGAGTGTGTGAAAGGGTGTCCCTCCAGGGCACAGGCCAGCTTAACAGTTCAGTTTGGGAAGGAGGGTTTGCCATCAATCTCCATGACTGAAACCTGGGCAGGAAACAGAGGCCCAGAGTGGGCAGGCAAAACAGAGTAGGTAGCTCCCATGCCCACGAGGAAGGTTATGGACTTACCTGCTACTTGGAGCATTACTCTGGGCTCAGCGAGGGTGTTGGGGGTCCTCGAGTCTGGGCTTCTTCAGTCCTCTGTGAACTCCAATAGTTCAAGAGACAGGACCACCTGGCTGGTCATACCCCCACATGGAGGCGCTGAGGGAGGGCCAGCCATGGGGCAGTCACTTTTCCAATGTCCTGTCTGCTTATAGGTGGGGCATGGCCTGGAGGGGGGCCATGGGTTTGGGCATTGGTGAGCCCAGTGACCTTTGCATTCACAATTGAAGCAAGGCCCTGGTGGAGAGGAATGCTGGCTCCCCCATGAAGCTTTCACTGGAGCTGTAGGCCTCAGGGCCACTACCAAGGCTTGGGTTTGGAGTGTTACCTTTTTCTGCAATAGAGCCTGCCTGGCTAATTCAGCCAATTCCTGTTGGGTATTATAGACTTTAAAGGCCATTTTTACTAGATCTCAGATAGGGGTCTGAGGCCCTCCTCAGCTCATTTGAGCTTTTTTCTAATATCATGGGTCGATTGAGTAATGAAATGAGTTGCTAACACTGTAGCCCCAGAGGAGACTCAGGATCCAGCTTCTGTAAGGTGGTTGAGAAATAAGGCTGGATTCTCATCCAGATCCTGGGTGATTTCTCTCCAGTTTATCAAAGTTGACCACCTTAATGGAGACTGCCTGAATGCCTGCTATGAGATATTGGACCAAGCAGGCGCAGTGACAGTGACCTTGTTGGCCATCTTGGTAGTCCTGGTTGGGTTCAGTTAGAGGAATGGCTGCTTCACCTGTTGGGAGAGTTATGTCTGTTAAATGAATTTGATCAGCATGATCTCGAGCAGCCTGCTGGACGTGGGCATGTTAATCTGGGGTAAGGGTAGAAGAGAGGATGATATAGATGTCATGTCAGGTAAGATCATAAGTTTGAGAGAGGTTATCAGAATTCCTTAATGTAAGTAGAAGAGTCAGTAGAGAAGGACCCAAGGCATATTTTAATCTGGGAAAGATCTTGAAGTGAGAATGGGATGTGTACTTGGACAATCCCTTCAGCACCAGCCAATTCCCTGAGAGGACAAAGGAGCTTTAGGTCAGCTGGTAAGAGGGCTTGGTGGGATCGGGTGTGGGCGCTGAGAGGAGAAGAGGGGAGTGAGCGAGTGGAGAGATCCATTGAGGGGGATGGGGAAAGGATTGTATCAGTGGAAGAGGAGGGCAGAGGAATTGTAATTGCAGGAAGGGGAGGGTTCTGGAGTGGGAGAGGAGGAGCTGTGGCAGTAGGAGAAGGGGGAGAGGAGGAAGGGGAGGATGAGTCTGGGTGGGGAGAGGGACGTGGGGCTACGTCCTGGGAAGGTGGGGCTAAGAGCATCTTGGGTGGATCTGGGAATGAAGAAGGAGATATAGAAGAACAATGGGAAAGGGGTTTGAGATTTTCCCTAGTGAGGAAAACTTGAGTGGTAGAACAGGTAGAGCAGAGGATAGGACGAGAGCATGTATATCCCAAAAAGCCTGAATGTAAGGGATTTCTGTCTACTTCCCTGTCCGGTGCCAGAAACTGTCCAAATCAGTGAGGATTTGAAAATCAAAAGTTCCTTCTGGGGGCCATTTTGACCTATTGTCTAGGTCGTCCTGGGACCAGGCTACAGTGAAGTAAAAGAACAGGCATTTACAGTGTAGGTCTTGAGTGAGTCCTGATTTGCCAAAATTGAAATATAGACAACCCAAAGGAGTTTTGGGGTCTAGGGAGGACTCGGTTTTTCCCATGACCTTCTGGTCCCTGTGGGGATGGGTGAGAAAGACAAAAGGCATCCCAAATTCTGATCACACTCACCTGAGGAACAGATAAGGGCCGGGCAGGGGTTGAGGTGTCTCTGCAACCCACTGGGGGCCCAAAAAGATTTGGATGGCTCACACAAGGACCAGGGACATCTCCACAGCTCTTGGGACCTTGAGCGGAACAGGCGGGGGTCTATGGCACACGTGTGATTTATGGATAGACTCCCAAGACAGAAGGTGGCTCTTAGGTCAGGGGAAATGAGGGAACATACCCCACTCCTGTCATTCCAGATGAAGGGAGAGGGAAAGGAAGAGCAGCTCAGGAATTTCTTGGTTCATGTGAAGGAGAGGGTAGACCTCAACCCTTATGGGGGAGGCCGAAAAACCCTCCCGGGTTTTGGCACCAAATGTAAAGTCAGGTATTGATGACCAAAAGGAGGCAAATTAAAACTGCTGAGCAAGGCTTTATTGAGATATGCTCCTGGGTGAGACTGCCCAGTCCAACAGAGCAGGGTCCAGGAGAATCACTGCAGGCTAAGCTGGTTTGAAATTTTTATAGGCTTGGGACAGGAAGGAGAAGGCTTGGGACAGGAAACAGAAGATTAGGGCAGAAAGAGGAGGGCTTGGGATAGGAAAAGGAAGCTTAGGGCAGGAAAAGGAGGGCTTGGGACAAGAAAGGAAGGTCTTTGGAAGTCCCATGTCCTCCTGGTCAGGGGATTGGCTGATTGATAGGTGGTTATGAGGCACCATCACTGCTTGTCTGTCGGCGTCTGATTGGTTGTTCTTTTGCTCATGCATGCTGGCTGGTGTTTTTGTTCCCCTTAGCTACCTTAAACAGACCTAACACTTTGTAAAATGTCATATGGGAGACAGAGACAGCATACTTTGCTCTACTGTTTTGACTGAGTAAAGAACATGAGGAAAAAACATGTAGTACCCAATTTCCAGTGGTCTTTGAAAGAAGTGTTATGATTGGTCAGTGATAATGATGCTAATCTCTTATTTACATAGTTATTTGTGTATAAAGAACCAGCATCTCTTATATAATTATAGTTAATGTAGAATGATAGCTGAAATTTGAACTATATTGTGGGAGGAGTGGTATCATTTAACTAATTTGAGGTTCTGAAGTTTGTGCATACTTGAATTGTGCAAAGTAAAGACTGCTAAGTATAATGGAGGTTAGAGTAGCTTTTGCAGTTTTCAGTTATGTAAGTTTTGATCAACAATTTTATGATATGCAGAGAGTAAGTCTATATGATGTTTTTATATTTCCTCTACTGATTCAACTTAATATCTTGGTATATGTGATACATTCTGTGGTATTTAAATTTTACCAAAAATTCATACTTTTAATTATTTTACTCCAGTCTAGTGGCACTTAAAAATGGTCAAATTGGAAAGGATCATAGAAGTTATCAAGGTTTCCTTCAGAGAAAAATTCTTCATGTTAATGTAGTGTTATATCACTTTTAAAACTAGGTAAAGAATTCAACACAATAATACTCCCATTTAATATAATAGGGAAATGAGATTTAGAGAAGATTAAAATTTTATTAACATTGTAAATCTGCCCAAAACAATTTGGTGGTTGGCAGTTGTTTGGCTTATGCAAAAAAGAAAAAAGAAAAAATCTACTTTTGCCGCTGTATTTGCAAAGCAGTCATTTTATAGCTTGCAGTTTTTGAAACTTCTCCCTCTTGCATTTTTACAATATTTAAATAGTTTTACAAGAAATATAACAATATTAACTCTTAAAATGGCCATACTACCCCAAGTGATCTAGAGATTCATTGTAATTCCTATTAAAATTTTAGTGGTACTTTGCACAGAAATAGATAATACAATCCTAAAATTCATATGAAACTATGAAAGACCCTGAATATCCAAAGCAATTCAGAGCAAAAAGAACAAAGATAGGCTTCATGCTACTTGATCTCAAAATTGACTGCAAAGCTATAGTAATCAAACCAGCACAGTACTTGCACAAATAGGTATGCATAGGTCAATAAAACAGAATAGTGAGCCCAGGAATAAATCCACAGTTAAGGTCAACTATCTTTGACCTTAGATAAAGTTGCCAAGAGCATACATTAGAAAAGAACAGTCTCTTCAAGAAATGGCAGTGGGAAAATTGGATATCCACATGCAGAAGAATCAAAGTAGACTTTTATCTCACCCCTATACAAAATTCAACTCAAAATAGATTAAAACCTTAAATATAGACATGAAACTGTAAACTGTAAGAGAAAAACTTGTGTATAGGGAGTCTTCTTGACATTCTTCTGGGCTCCAATTCTCAGAAATGACCCCCAAACACAGGCAATAAAAGCAAAAATACACAAATTGGATTGTATCAAACTAAAATGCTATGCACAGAAAAGGAACAACAGAGAGGAGACAACATATAGAATGGGAAAAAATATTTGTAAATTGCACATATGATAAGGGGTTAATATCCAAAACACAAGCAACTCAAATAACTCAATAGCAAAGAAACAACCTGATTCAAAAATGGACAAAGAAACTGAATAGTAATTTCCCAAAGAATACATAAAAATGGCTAAAGTAGATAAAATATGCTCAATCACACTAATCATTAGGGGAAAGCAAATTAAAACCATGATGAGATATTGCATCCTACCTGTTAGGATGGCTATTATTATGAAAACAAAGGTAAGTGTTGATGAGGATGTGCAGAAAGGGGCACCAGGATGAGGAGAAAAAGAAACTCTTGTGAATTTTTTTGAGAATGTGAATTGGTACAATCACATAGGGAACAGTATGGAGGTTCCTCAGGAATTAAAAACAAAACTACCATATGATCCAGTAGTCCCCCTTCTGGGTATATATCCAAAGCACATGAAATCAGTTTGCCAAAGAGACAACTTTACTCCTATGTCCACTGTTACATTTTTACAACAGCGAATATATAGAATCAACCTAAATATTTATCAAGAGATAAATGGATAAAAAAATGGATAAAAAAATATTATGTTTATACTATGGAATAATGTTTAGCCACTGGAAGGAAAAAATCCTGCCATTTGTGACAATGTAAGAGAATCTGGAGTACATTATGCTAAGTGAAATAACTAGGCAGGGAGAGACAGTTGCTGCAGGATCTCACTGAGATGTAGAATCTAAAACAAGTCAAACCCATAGAAATACAGGGTAGAATGTGGTTACTAGGATGGGGGCTGAAGGGTGTGTGTGTGTGTGTGTGTGTGTGTGTGTCTAGATAGGTTAAAGGACACAAAATTTCTATTAGTTATGATGAATAAATTCTGTTAAACAACATGGTGACTAGTGTTAACAACATATCGTGTACTTAAAAATTTCTGAGAAAGTAAATTGTACATGCTCTTACCACAAAAACGTATATGATAGATTAAATATGCTAATGGATTTGATTTAGCTTTTCTATAAAATTGTATACATATTTCAAAACATCATGGACTGAGCATGTAGCTCAAACGTACAGAGCTTGCATAGCATGAGTAAGGCTCTGGGGTCTAATCTCCAGCTTTGTCAAAAAAAAAAATTATATACCACTTTACATGTAATTTTTATCTCTCAATTTAAAAATTTAAAAATTATTTCACAAACTATTATATGTAATTGCTCATGGAGCACTGTGTTATATTTAATTTATCTTAATAAAATCAAATTTTTATCTAGAAATTTTACCCCTTGAATATCAACCTTCTTATTTCTTCTTATTTGGTGACTTTGTTATCAATTTGCCACTAGATGGCACTAGCTATCCATCTGTAGTAAAGACTAAGTGAACTAGAGATCTATGTTCATTTCAGAGTAAGAAACAATCAAAGGGACTATAGCAAATTCTAGATGCTCTGAGCAAGGGCAGTTTTCTATCTGGCTGAAAATTCTCTATAAATTTACATGCATACACACACAAAATAATAGTGGTGAAAATTTATTGCATTAAGCATTTATTATGTCAGGCAGTTTACATTTATTAATTCATTGAATTAATCCTCACAATAATCCTATGGAGTTGAAGTTATGTAAATTTTTCTGATTTTGTATTTGAGGTACAAAAAGGTTATGTAACTTCCTTCAAGGTCACAGAGCTTCTGAGTAATTGAGTTGGAATTTGAATCCAGGCAGACTGATCCCCCATACTAATACTTTTACCACCTCTGGTGCCCTTACCAGCTTTTCAGTATTAACTAGTGATTTAGATGATTGTTTGAAATGTATGTGCCCATGTTATGTCTTATACTGTTCTGAAAGACAGTCTAATGTTTCATGTTGTTAAAAGGCAAGCTCTAGAAATCAATGGCCTAGGTTTAGATCTTGGCTCTCCCATTTACTAATAAGTAATATGGGAATACTGGTCAGGTTAGTTCACTTCTCTGTGTCTTAATATCCCTATCTATAAAATAAAGAAGATAATCCCTACAATAAGAATTTTTGAGGATTAAATAAAATAATCAATATAAAAAAGTAATGGTAATAAAAATGGATTCCCAGTCATTTCACTGTAGAAATCTGACATTTTTCACAATTAGGGCAAAGTCTTTTTTAAAATTTTTACTTATTTTTATTAGTTCTAATCACTTATACATGACAGCAGAAAGCTTTTTGATTCATTGTACACAAGTGGGGTAGAATTTTTCACTTCTCTGGTTGTACATGAAATACACCATTTGTGCAATCATATACCTAGAGTAATGATGCCCATCTCATTCCATCATCTTTCCTATCCCCATGCCACCTCCTCCCTCCCCTTTGCTCCATCCAGAGTTTCTCCATTTATCCCATGCTCTGCCCCCACACAATTATGGATCAGCATCCACTTACCAGAGAAAGCATTTGTCCCCTGGTTCTTCGGGATTGGCTTACTTCGCTTAGCATGATATTCTTCAGTTTCATTATCCATTTACCTGCAAATGCCATAATTGTATTCTTTAATGCTTAGTAATATTCCATTGTGTATATATACCAGTTTCTTATCCATTTATCTATTGAAGGGCATCTATATTGGTTCCACAGTTTAGCTATTGTGAATTGAGCTGCTACAAACATCGAAGTGGCTGCATCACTATAGTATGCTGTTTTTAACTCCTTTGAGTATAGACTGAGGAGTGGGATACCAGGGTCAAATGGTGGTTCCATTCCAAGTTTTCTAAGGAATCTCTGTACTGCTTTCCAGATTGATTGTACCAATTTGCAATCCCACCAGCAATATGAGTGTGCCTTTTCCCCCACATCCTCGCCAACGCTTATAGTTTGTATTCTTGATAACTGTCATTCTGACTGGCATGAGATAAAATCTTAGAGTAGTTTTGATTTGCATTTCTCTACTAGAGATATTGAACATTTTTTCATATATTTGTTGATTGATTGTATATCTTCTTTTGTGTATCTTCTTTTGTTCATCTTATCCTATTTATTGATTGGTTTTTTTTGTTTTTTGGTGTTAAGTTTTTGAGTTCTTTATATATCCTGGAAATGAGTGCTCTATTGGACATGTGTGTGGCAAAAATTTGTTCCCAGAATGTAGATTTCTTTCACTTCATTGATTGTTTCTTTTGCTCAGAAGAAACTTTTTAGTTTGAATCCATCCCATTTATTGATTTTGATTTTACTTCTTGCACTTTAGGAGTCTTATTAAGAAAATTGGAGCCCTATCCAACATGATGAAGATTTGAGCCTACTTTTTCCTCTATTAGGTGCAAAGTCTCTGGTCTAATTCCTAGGTCCTTAATCTACTTTGAATTGAGTTTTGTGCATGGTGAGAGATAGGGGTTTATTTTCATTTTGCTGCATATGGATTACAAGTTTTCTTTTTTTAAAAATTTAAGTTAATTTATTTATTCTACTTAGATATACATGATAGCAGAATGCATTTTGATTCATTGTACACAAATGGAGCAGAACTTTTCATTTCTCTGATTGTACGTGACATAGAATCACAACATATATGCATTCATACATGAAGTTAGGGCAATGATGCCCATTTCATTCCACCATCTTCCCTGCCTTCATGCCCTCTCCCCTTTCCTTCCCCTTTGACCAAAGTTTCTTCATTCTTCCCAAATCCCCCTCCCTCCCCATTATGGATCAGCATCCACTTATCAGAGAGAACATTTAAGCTTTGTTTTTTTAGGATTGGCTTATTTCACTTAGCATAATATTTTCCAACTCTATCCATTTGCCTGCAAATGCCATAATTTTATTTTCTTTTAATGCTAAGCAATATTCAATTATGTATATATACCACATATTCTTTATCCACTCATCTATTGAAGGGCATCTAGGTTGGTTCCACAGTTTAGCTATTGCAAATTGACCTGCTATAAACATTGAAGTGGCTGTATCACCGTAGTATGCTGTTTTTAAGTCCTTTGGGTATAGACTGAGGAATGGGATAGCTGGGTCAAATGGTGGTTTCATTCCAAGTTTTCTAAGGAATCTCCATACTGCTTTCCAGATTGGCTGCACCAATTTGCAGGTCCACCAGCAATGTATGAGTATGCCTTTTCCTTCACGTCTTCACCAACACTTGTTGTTTGTGTTCTTGATAATTGCCATTCTGACTGGTGTGAGATGAAATCTTAGAGTAGTTTTGATTTGCATTTCTCTAATGCCTAGAGATGTTGAACATTTTTTCATATATTTCTTGATTGATTGTATATCTTCTTCTAAGAAATGTCTGCTGAGCTCCTTGGCCCATTTATTGATTGGGTTATTTATTTTTTTGGTGTTAAGTTTTTTGAGTTCTTTATATATCCTGGAAATCAGTGCTCTGATTTGTGTGTGGCAAAACTTTGTTCCCAAAATGTAGGCTCTCTGTTCACTTCCTTGGTTGTTTCTTTTGCTGAGAAGAAGCTTTTTAGTTTGAATCCATCCCATTTATTGATGTTTGATTTTATTTCTTGTGCTATTGGAGTCTTGTTATGGAAGTAAATTCCTAAGGTGATATGATGAAGATTTGGGCTTACTTTTTCTTCTATTTAGGCACAGGGTCTCTGGTTTAATTCCTATGTTCTTGATCCACTTTGAGTTGAGTTTTGTGCATGGTGAGAGATAGGAGTTTAGTTTCATTTTGCTGCATATTGATTTCCAGTTTTCCCAACACCATTTGTTGAAGAGGCTATCTTTTCTCCAGTGTACGTGTTTGGCACAGTTATCTAGTATAATGTGTGTATTTATGTGGGTTTGTCTCTGTGTTTTCTATTCTGTACCATTGATCTACATGTCTATTTTGGTGCCAGTACCATGCTGTTTTTGTTACTATAGCTTTGTAGTATAGTTTAAGGTCTGGTATTGTGATGCCTCCTGCTTGATTCTCCTTGCTAAGGGTTGCTGTGGATATTCTGCATCTCCTATTCTTCCAAATGAATCTGATGATTGCTTTTTCTATTTCTATAAGGAAAGAAGTTGGGATTTTAATTGAGATCACACTGAATCTGTATAGCACTTTGGGTAGTATGGCCATTTTGACAATATTGATTCTGCCTATCTAAGACCATGTGAGATTTTTCCATCTTCTCAGGTCTTCTTTAATTACTTTCTTTAGTATCCTGTAGTTTTCATTGTAGAGGTCTTTCACCTGTTTTGTTAAATTGATTCCCAAGTATTTTATTTTATTTTTTTGAGGGTAATTTGAATGGGGTAGTTTCCCTAATTTCTCTTTCAGAGGATTCATCATTGATGTATAGAAATTCATTTGATTCATGGGTGTTGATATGATATTTTGCTACTTTTCTGAATTCATTCATTAATTGTAGAGGTTTTCTTGTGATATTTTTTGAATCCTCAAAGTATAGAATCATGTCATTGGTAAATAATGATAGTTTGAGTTCTTCTTTTCCATTCATATCCCTTTAATTTTTTTCACCTATCTAATTGCTGTGGCCAGAGTTTTGAGGACACTGTTGAATAGCAATGGTGAAAGAGAGCATCTGTGTCTTGTTCCAGTTTTAGAGGGAATGCTTCCAGTTTTTCTCCATTTAGGATGATGTTGGCCTTGGGTTTGGCATAGATAGCTTTTACAATGTTGAGATATGTTTCTATCATTCCTAGTTTTTCTAGTGTTTTGAACATAAAAGGGTGCTGTATTTTGTCAAATGCTTTCTCTGCATCAATTGATATAATCATATGACTCTTTAAGTCTATTAATGTTATGAATTATGTTTATTGATTTCCATATGTTGGACCAAACTTGCAAACCTGGAATGAACCTCACTTGATTATGATGTACTGTTTTTTAATGTGTTTTTGTATGCAATTTGCCAGAATTTTATTGAGAATTATTGCATGTATGTTTACTATGTATATTGGTCTGAAGTTTTCTTTCCTTGATGTGTCTCTACCTGATTTTGGTATCAGGGTGATACTAGCCTCACAGTATGAGTTTGGAAGCGTTCCCTCCTTTTGTATTTTATGTAATAATTTAAAGAGTGTTGGTATTAATTCTTCTTTGTAGTTCTTATAGAACTCGGCTAAGAATCTGTCTCATCCTGGCCTTTTCTTGGTTGGTAGGCTTTTGATGATGTCTTCTATTCTCTTGCATGAAATTGATCTGTTTAAATTGCGTATGTCCTCCTGACTCCATTTGGGTTGATCATATGCCTCTAGTAATTTGTTGGTATCTTTGAGGTTTTCTGTTTTACTGGAATATAAATTTCCAAAGTAGTGTCTAATTGTCTTCTGTATTTCAATAGTGTCTGTTGTGATATTTCCTTTTGTAAGTAACAGGTTTTAGATTTTTTTGTAAACTATAAAACTTAAAAATCCAAGAAGCTGAACAAACTTCAAGCCCCATGAAATATGAAGAAAATTGCATCAAAGATACTATAATCAAATTATTCAAAACCACTAGTAGAGAGAAAAGCAAAACAAAACCTCTGAACACTTAAAAGCAGGGGTAGAGAAGATATGTAACTTATAGAAAAACATAGAGAATGATGAACGATTTCTTATCAGAAACAATTCAAGCAAGAAAACAATGGCGCATCTTTATCTTCAAAGTATGGAAAGGGGAGAAAAAGGTCAAACAGGGATTAGGTACCCATTGTAAAAATCTTTTTAAAAAATGCAAAAATAAATACAAAAAAACCCTTTTATCCCAGAAAAGGGGATTCCAAGTAAAGCCAAAAGGATTATCAGTGGCATTTTTTTCCTAATATAAGAAATATTAAAGGAAAATTTTCAGGAAAAACGAAATGATACTAGATGGAAATGGATGTATCCAAAGGAATGAAGAGCTCTGGAAATGGTACTTATATGTGTAAATATATATTTTTCTACCATTCAAATCATTTTAGAAGATAATGTTTAAAAATAAAAACAATATAGCATTTAATTTGTAACATATATAAAAATAAATTGTAGGACAAAAATAGCATAAAAGTTAAGAAGGAATAAGTGGGAGAATATTGTTATTAGATTCTTATACTATATGTGAGGTTATACAATATCACTTGTTGATTCAATATAAGTTAAAGATGCATGCTGTGAAACCAAAATCAACCACTAAAATACCACAATATTTACAGCTGATAAGCCAATAAGATACAAAATATTATATTATTATTATAATAATCTATTATTTATTTGTGTTTATATTATATTAATAATCACTAATATTAATAATGTTATATTAAAATATATTATTAAAAGACATAATGTACATTATAAATAGGGTTGTTACAAATATTCAACTAACCTAAAGGAAGAAAGATGGAGAAAAGACAACAAAGAAAACACATAATAATATGATAGTTTTAAACATGTAAAATTTAATGAGAACCCAGTAAACATAAGAGGGTGTCAAATTGGATAAAAATCAAGACCTAACTATATGTTGTTTATAAGAAAGATACTTCAAATATAAAATAGATTAAATGTAAAAGGATGATAACATTAATCAAAGGAAAGCTTGAGTACATATGTTAATACCAAGCAAAGCATATTTCAGAATATTTCCAAGGATTAAGAGATCATTCCACAATACTGGAGGGATGTGTGTGTGTGTGTGTGTATATATATATATATATAATCAAAAAGAAATAACAATCTTAATTTAAATACCTAATAGGAAAGCTTCAATTATGTGAACAATGACCCAATAGAATTGTAAGGAAAAAGATATATCAGAAATAATTGAGAAAACAAATAGGCAGAAAATCAGTGTATATGTAGAAGATTTTAGTATAATATCAACCAATTTTATCCTATTAACATTTTTATAACACTTTTTCCCAACATCAGTACACTGTTCTTTTTTTCAAGTTCTTATGAAATACTTACCAAGATACACTGCATTCAAGGCCATAAACTAAATCTCAGATTTAAAAGGACTCATGTCTCATAAAGCACATTCTCAGAATACAATGGAAATAAATGAAAAATCAATAGTAGAAAATATCTGAAAAATACTAACAATTGAAAACTAGATAACATGCTTCTAAATAACCCTTGTGTGAAGGAAAAAAGGAAAATTAGAAAGTATTTAAAACTTTTTATGAATACATATACACAACCACAACAAGGGCAAAGGGTAGGAGGAGAAAGGAGAGGGCGTGGGGGTAGGAAAGACGGTGGAACAAGATGGACATCATTACCCTAAGTACATGTATGTTGACATGAATGGTGTGATTCTACCTTGTGTATCACCAGAGAAATGAAAAATTGTGCTCCATATGTGTACTGTGAATTGAAATGCATTCTGCTGTTTTAAAAAAATTATAAGATGCCATTAAAACAATTCTTAGGGAAAAAATATAGCACTAAATGTCTATCTTGGAAAAGAACATTTCCAAATAAATAATCTCTGCTTTTTCTTTAAGATATCAACATTTATTTTTTAGTTAAAACTAATCCATAAAGAAGTCTATGAAGTTCAGATGAATTCCTTGTAGAATTCTATCAAATATTTAGGGAATAATACTACTACAGAGGAAGGAATACTTCCTGACTCATTATACAAGTCTATCATTACCCTGCTACCAAAAACCTGAAAAAGGCATTACAAGAAAGGAAAACCACAGATTAGTATCCTTCATAAATATAGATGTAAAATATATTAACAAAACCTTAACAAATTGAATCCAATAATACATAAAGGGATCAATTATCATGATCAAATGGGTTTTATTCCAGGAATGCAATATCAGTTTAATATTTGGAAAGAAAACAGTGAATTTCATCATATGAACAAAATAAAAATGAAAATATCATGTTATCTCAATAGGTACAGATAAAGTATTTGATAAAACTCTGTCATTGATTTCCAATAAAATCTGACAAATAACTAAGAAGAGAACTTCTTTAAACTGATTAAAGGTATTTCTGAAAAATCTGAAGCTATCATCACAGTTGATTTTGAAAGATAGAATATTTTTCTGCTATAGTCAGGAAGAAGTTGAGGATGTGTGCTTTCACCATCTACTTAACTTTGTACTTGAGATTCTAACTAATGCAATAAGTCCAGAAGAAATAAATAAAAGACAGATGACTTGATGTGTATGAGAAAAAATCAATAGCATTTACAAAACAAGAACAAGAACAACAAAAAAAAAGAAAAGAAAAGAGAAAAGAAAAAAAAAAAAAACCCAAACCTACTAGTACTAATAAGTGAGTTTGGCAGGACTGGAGGATGCAATATTAATATACAGAAATCAACACTAGCATACTAGCATCAAGCAATCAGATGCTGAATTTTTAAAAATATATTAAAATATGAAATCCTTAGACATAAATTTGACAAAGCATGGGAAAAACCTGTACATTGAAAACTACAGATGTTCTAGAGAGAAACTAAAAACAGCCTGAAGTAATGAATCAAGACACCATGTTCATGGGTTGGAAAACTCAACATTTACATGTCAGTTTTTCTCTAATTGTAGATTCAAGGCAAACCTAGTATCGGTTTTGTGATACATTTTTAAAAGGTGTAAATGTACACTTAGAACACTAAAAGGAGAAGAGAGAATAGTGCAGAAGAAATATTTGAAGTAATAATGGCTGAAAGTGAAACTAATGATAGACACCAAACTTCAGAGAATGCCAAACACAATAAAAAGATAAATACCAAAAATAGCCAAAAAAAAAAAAAAATGAACACTTGAAATTTAGCATTAGGGAAATTCAAATGGAAATTATAATAAGATGCTGCTACAAATCTGTAGAGTAACTGAAATTTAAAAAAAAAAACAACTATCATATGTTAGTATGTAGAGGGACAGTAACACTCATGTTCTGCTGGTGGTATGCAAAATGGTTCACTTAATATGCAGTCCAACCATTCCATGACTATATATTTAACAAAAGAAAAGGAAACGTATATCCATGTAAAGTTGTGAATGGATAAACTGTAGTATATCCATAAAATGGAATACTACTTAATATAAAAGGAAGGAAATATTGGTCAATGATATAACATGGATGAATCTTCAAAATAATTATACTGAGAAATATCTAGAAAAGAGTACATGATTCCACTTATAATAGCACAAGAAGTAAAATCAAGAATCAATAAATGGGATGGATTAAAACTAAAAAGCTTCTCAGCAAAAGAAACAATCAAGGAAGTGAACAGAGAGCCTACATTCTGGGAACAAATCTTTGCCACATACACATCTGATAGAGCACTAATCTCCAGGATATATAAAGAGCTCAAAAAACTTAAAACCAAAAAAAATAAACAACCCAATCAATAAATGGGCCACGGAGCTGAACAGAAACTTCACAGAAGAAGATATACAACCGAACAACAGACATATGAAAAAATGTTCAACATCTCTAGCAATTAGAGAAATGCAAATTAAAACTACTCTAAGATTTTATCTCATGCTAGTCAGAATGGCAATCATCAAGAATACAAACAATGACAAGTGTTGGCGAGGTTGTGGGGGAAAAGTCACACTAATACATTGCTGGTTGGACTGCAAATTGGTACAACCAATCTGGAAAGCAGTATGGAGATTCCTTAGAAAACATGGAATGGAACCATCATTTGATCCAGCTATCCCACTCCTTGGCCTATAACCAGAACACTTAAAAGCAGTATACTACAGTGACACAGCCACTTCAATGTTTATAGCAGTTCAATTCACAATTGCAAAACTGTGGAACCAACCTAGATGCCCTTCAATAGATGAGTGGATAATGAAACTGTGGTATATATACACAATGGAATATTACTCAGCAGTAAAAGAGAATAAAATTATGGCATTTGCAGGTAAATGGATGGAGTTGGAGAACATCATGCTAAGTGAACTAAGCCAATCTCAAAAAACCAAAGGCCGAATGTTCTCTCTGATAAGTGGATGCTGATCCATCATGTGGGGGAGAACATGGGAAAAATGGAGTAACTTTGGTCACAGGGGTGGGAGGGGGGAGGGGGCATGGGGACAGTAAAGATGGTGAAATATGATGGACATCATAGCCCTAGCTTTATGTATGACTGCATGTATGTTGTGATTCTACATCACATACAACCAAAAAAATGAAAAGTTGTGTTCCATTTGTGTACAACGAATCAAAATGCACGCTGTTATCATGTATACCTAAGTAGAATAAATAAATAAAATTAAATTAAAAAAAATTTGTGTAATGCAAATATATATAGTGACAGTGGTATATTTGTCTGCTTGGGATGTCATAAGTCTGTTTTAGTCAGCTTTGCATCACTGTGACTAAAATACCCAACAGCAACCTAGAAGAGGAATTTTATTTGGGGCTCATGGTTTCAAAGATGGCCTACTCACGTGCTCTGGGCACAAGATGAGGTAGCATGTCACAGGTGAAGGGTCCAGCAGAGGAAAGATGCTCAGCTTATGGCAGGGTCAGGAAGCAGAGGGATAGAGGAGCCACAGGGAAGATGCACCCGTCCAAGGCATGCCCCCAGTGACTCACCTTCTCTAGCCACACCCCACCTGCCACAGTTACCACCCAGTACATTGAAGCTAGGATGGAATAAGTGGGTTATAGCTCTCACAATTCAAACATTTTACCTCTAAATATTCCTGAGAAACACAGAAGCAAAAGGGGGACCCCTCCTATCAAAACCATAACAAAGACCATACCACGGAATAGGTGGCTTAAGCAACAGATATTTATTTTCTCACAGTTCTGGAGCTGAAAGTCTGAAATCAGTCACAGATTTTATGAGCAAAAGGAAGACAAACACAAGACAGCTCACCTGCATGTATGTGCAAAGTGAGAGCCACAGGATGGCAGCATTGTGCAAGCATTTTTTCCCTCCCTCCCTCCCTCCCTCACTTCCTTCCTTCTTTCTTTCAGAAAAGTAAATGATTTATACCCTTGTCTGAATAAATCACTGAGATAATTTGAATATTAGTGGCATTGGCTGGTCCCATTAATGTCCCTTGCTGTTCATACCCGGGTAGAAACCATCCTAAGAGTTTTTTAGTTGCTCAAATCTATAGATTTATGTTTTCTTAAGCAGCTGTATTACAAACTTGTTATATCATCTAACTTGAGATGACTGACATCTCAAAATATTTTCAAACTCAGGCATTTGTTAAACAGCAGTGGTTACTATTTTTCTTTTTCATGTTATGTGGTTTTTTTGTTTACCATGAAACCCTCTTCTGTTTTTGAGTATATTCTGCTTTAAATGCTAACAAGGATTTACTAAAATCAAAAGTCCCTTTGAATAATAGATATTTTTCTAAAGAAAGACTTTCAAAAGATCTCTTTATCTGGTAGCTCTCTGATCCTCTTCATTTACCACATTAAAAAATTTACCTAAAATATGATCTATATAACTCTATGGGAAGCACTAGGGGAAAGAGATAGTAAACAATTTTTGACTAACATGTTGTCCTTAATATGTTTGCATGCAAGATCTCCAAAATGCAACATTTTTTTTCTTTTCTTTTGCGGGTTTACAAAAAAAGCTCATTAGAATAAACATGCTCATTTATCCAAGTTTTATCCTCATGTAGTCTTTTCCTCTATAGAATGTACATGGCTTTGAGAGTAGTACTGTGCATTTGACAGAATTTACTATGTAGAGTGCCTAGGAAACAAAGGGCTTAATAAACCAAAGTGTTTTCAACATCACTTTAGAAGAATAAGGCAATTTTAGAATCTCCATATACATACAGCTCACCCAAGAGAATCATGTAGGGCAAGGTTAGCAACTTTTGCAAAATGTGTAAGTTCCAACCCCTGTAATTTTTTTTAAACAGCCTCTGCAGTAAGCCTATCTGGAAACATCCTAGGCGTTTTCTGTGGCTGTAGGAGTGGGAGGCTGAGGACGGGTGGAGAGCTAAATGCACCCCTTTCTGGCCTAGAGAACACCTCCTACTCCACCTCCAAGCTGCACAATATTTTCAAATTAGGAGGTGGAGTAGCCCAGTGAGGTTAGAGTCACTTCCCATTCTTTTTCTGTTTCTCTACCCCTTGATGAGGAAACAACTACTAAATGATATTGGGCAAGTGGTAGACACTAGATAAGTATTTTCTGTCTTGAAATCTTACTATAGAAGCCAGGAGAATATTCATCAGCTTGAGAACATTGAATTAGCTTGAGAACATTGAATTGTATCTCTCATTTATTTCTAGAAAATAACCCACTAAGAGACTATAATTAAATAGTTTGATTAGACATTTATTCCATTAAAATAAATTCCAGGGGCTGGGGCTGTAGCTCAATGGTAGAGCGCTTGCCTCGCATGTGTGAGTCACTGGGTTCGATCCTCAGCACCATATAAAAATAAATAAATAAAATAAAGATATTGCATCCATCTACAACTAGAAAAAATTTTTAAAAATAAATAAATAAATAAATAAATAAATAAATAAATAAATAAATTCCAGAAGGCAAGAGTTTTGTCTGTTGGCTCACTTATCATCCTAAGACCCCACAGGGCACATGAAAGATACTCAGTAAATATTCGTTGAGTGAATAAATGAGTGAATTTTCAAGGGACTTTATATACATGCTAAGGGTATGGACTTCAATCTATTAGTATAAAACTTTGCCTGGAATTTTTGATTTTTCAAGGCCTGAAAGGTAGAAGTAAATGGAAAAACAAAAACCACAAGTCTTTCACTTTAAATTTATATTGTAGAATATAATAGTGTCAGATGTCTAAAAATATATATACAGGATCAATAAATAAAGATTCTAATAAATGCCCACCCCTGTGGTTTTTCTTTATAGTTTTACAACAAGTATGTCAGAGTATATAGAAGGATCTCACATCTTTTCCTTCTGGTAGTCTGTTCTTCTAATTGTTCCCAGTTATCCACTGACTTTTTTCTTAGTTTCTTCATCTGTAAATTAGAGATAATAGTAGTCACTTATTCAGTTAATATTTATTGAGTGTCCTCTGTTTTCTAGGCATTGTTCTTTGTGGTAGGAATATACCAGACAAAAATTGCTTCCCTTGTGAATATGTAGCAGGACAGATAAAAAGTAACATTATAAATGAACAACTATATTTTTTATAACTTATTATACTATGGGGGAAAAGACAGTATATTGTGGCGAAAGGGATCAGGATGTTGGGGAATGGTTGTATTTTATCCCCCCTTCTAACATTTTATTATAAAAAACTTTTAAACATACAGAAAAATTAAAACAATGGTATAATGAATACTTACATACCACCAACCTAGATGCTATAGTTGTTAACATTTTGCTGTTTCTTTTGTCACGTATTTATCCATCTATTAACCTATTAATCATCTCATCTGTAAAGCATTTAAAGGTAAGAAAAAACTAATATACCACTAAAATTAAGTATGCACATCATTAACTATATTCAACATTAATATTTTTATGTGAAATTATGTATATTGAAATGCACACTATTAAGTTTACTGTTCAATGTTTTGAAAAATGTAAACTCTTATGTAACTCTATCAAAATATAGAACATTTTCATTAACTGAGAGAGTAATCTCATGCATTTCCCAGTTAATCCCTCTTCTTATCTTTCATCCTCACGCTAAGGTAACCAGTAATCTTATTATTTCACATGCTTACTCTCCATTTGAATATCATTCTTTTCTGTTTAAGTATTTAGCTCATTTTAAGAAATTAAGATACTTATCTCTTAATTATTGAGCTTTGGGAGGTTTATGTATCTGAATACAAATTCTTTGTCAGATATACATTTTGCAAATATTTCTCCCAGTCCTATTTTCTTAACAGAAAAACTTTAAAATCTTTGATTAAAATAGAATTTTTAATTTCTTAAAGTCTGATTATTTTTTTATTTATGCTTTATGCATTTTATATTCTAAGAAATTTTTGCTTTCACTCAACCCACCAAGATATTCTTCTAAGTTTCACTCAGTAACTATATAATTTTTAGCTTTTATGCTTAAGTTTATAATCAATTTTCAGTTAATTTTTCTGTATAGTATGAAGCAGGTATCATGGTTAGTTCCCCCTGCCAATATGACTTCCCAGGTGTTCACGTCCTATTTGTTGAAAAGAATTTGAATTGCCATGTGTTGTAGTTTGGATCTTTAATGTACCCCAAAGTCCCATGTATTAAACACTTGCTTTCCATTCCATGATGCTACTGGGAGGTATTTTGTTACAGTGAGGAAAGCTGACTAATACAGCATGCTGCTTTTGTAAAATATCAAATGACTTTATGATTGTAATTCTAAAATAAGACTTAATTCTGTTCTATAGATCTAATTGTCTGTCCTTATACCAGTACTATACTGTCTTGTTATCTGTAGCTTTGTAGCAAGTCTTAAAGTATTCTAATTTTTCTAACTCTGGTCATTTTCAAGATTGTTTTGAATATTCTAAATTCTTTATATCTTCATATATATTTTAGAATCTAACAACAAACTTTATAGTATTATGATCAGTATTGCTGTGAAAGCATAGATCAATTTGGAACAATTGATACATACATCATTATCGAGTTTTCTATTCATGAACATGGTATACCCTACATTTATTAAGGTCAACTGTTTGCAGTATTTTGTAATTCTTGTTATGGAAGTCATCTTCAAATTTAAAAAATGTATTCCTAGGCAATTGATAAATTTTAAGCATTAATAAAGTTGTAAGCATTTGTGATTAGTATTGTAAATAGTATTTGTGAATAGTATTGTGAACAGTATTTTTACAATTTCATTTTCTGATAGTTGCTGCTTATAAGCAGAAATACAATTGGTTGTACAATGTGATCTTGCTAAACTGACTTTAATAGTTCCAGTAATTATTTTACAAAATTTGTGGGATACTCAACATAAAAAAAAAATGCTGTGATGAGAGTTTTACTTCTTTCTTTCTGAATTCTATGTCTTTTTCTTTAATCTTGTTAGCATTAGCTAGTATCTCCAATAAAATATTAAAGAGAAATGACGAGACTGGATACTTGGACTTTCTGATTTTGAGGGAAAAGTTTCAGAGTCTTACTACTAAGTTTGATGCTAAGTTGCTGGATTCTTTTGAAAATACCTATGTCAGATTGAAGACTTTAAACTTTGTTTCTCTTTTAGTGTGTCAAGCTAAACCTCTGTTTATTTAGTTCTATTCACCTTAAATGGGTTCTGAGAGTTTCCTTTCTGTGTCTGTCAGAGATTTTGTCAGAATTTATAAACAATGTTTGGGTGTCCTTTCTGTGGTTTCTTCTTTGCTATATATATCCTTTCATTTTCCACTGTGGTAGTAGTCTCAAACTTCATCATTTGATTCCTTAATCAAGTAAGGCTGTAAATTTCTATCCAAATTCCAGCTGTCCTGTAGCTATAAAAGCCTCCAAAATGGAAGTTCCTTCAGTGACATTCCTTTCTTGCAGTTGTCCATTTCCTCCAAATCTGTCTGCTTTTATTGACTCTCCATTTTTTTTGATAGCTGTTTTCTTAATGATTTTTCCAAAGATTGCTGTTGTTTTCTATGAGAAATTTAATTTGATATAAGGTACTTTACTATTATTAAAAGTAGGTCATATATTTTAAGATGGTGTGATCAGAATAGTGGGCATATTCCTGAGTATGTGTCATGTAGTCATGTAAGAAAACATTTGAATGAAGGTGATGGTTGGCTAAGGTGACAAACAATTTTTGATTGTTTTTGGAAAAACCTTCCATGCAGACAGAAGGCTGTAGCCAAGGTGGGAACATGCCTGACTTTTCTGAGGAAGAACAAGGAGACCAGTGTGATGCTAATTGATTGAGAGAAGAGTAGCCAGTAATGAGATCAGAGAGATGACTGGAGTTTGGAGTAGTAGAGATCATGAGGGTCTTCTTTGCCATTGTAAGGTTATAAAATTGCTTCTGAGAACCAAAAATATTTTTATAAATACTGTGACAAAACTGGTATTAGTGAATCTTCTAATCATATGTCCTAAGGGTGACTTCAGGAAACTTTGAGAAAGGAAGGAAGGACACAGAGGACAGGCCTTTTCAGTGTTCTTTTAAGTGAATGGGACAGCACAGAGCAGTAGATGCTAAAAGTCAATGCATCTCAGGCTTACTGGTAAAATAGCTCCTAAAAATCTAAAGAACCCTCTTTGAGTTCTTTTAATTAATGAATCAACCCATACATATATTAGTAGATTTTACACTTAAAAATGAACTAACTTGGGCTCTTGCTAGAAAATGAGAATTTCAAATATAATTGTTTTACTTTTCATTTAAAAAGCCTTTGATTTATTGCAAAAATATCCACATCATGAAACTTCTGCATGATTAAAAGAAGACTCATCACCATCATCATAATCATCACCATCTTCCAAATTTTAGAAAAATGGAACCATGATTTTTGTCCTCAAATAGTAAATTAAGCATGTAATTATTTTGAAGTTTTGTGAGAATCTATAATGATCTTCTAGCTTTAGAGAAAATAGATGGGGTTTACCCTGCTCATTATAGAATGAGTAAAGTTACAAAAAATGAAAAACTATTGATGGGAGAGACATTCCAAAGATCTAGTTGTATTTGAAAATGATTCAAGTGACTACATTTAAATGTTTAATGGAGTTTTGTAGTTTGATGATGGTAAATTGAATGTATTTAAAGTAAGGTGGCAGTTGTTATCTTTAGAATAGAAAGATGTCAGAAACAAAACATAGTTCTTTAAAAATAGTTGGGACTTGTTCTTTTATGATTTCTTAAAAATATGTCTAAGTAGAAAAAAAAAGGAAAAAATATGTCTAGGTAGAACTCTTGCCTAGTATGTGTGAGGTCTTGGGTTTGATTCCCCAGTAACACACAGACACACACACACAATGTATAAATGGTACTCATTCTGTAATGGACAAAGAAGCATTTACATACCAAATATGTTAGGCACATGAGTTAATTATTGAGTTAATGCTAACCTAAATGATTCTGCATAAAATAGTAAGAACCTATTTTACATTCTATACTTTTTGAAATGAGATGATTGGTATACCATATATCATTTGATTAGTTCATTACTCAGGTTGTGCTCTTTTCCTTATATATAGCAAACCATAGTGATATATTAGATTTCCATGTGCAAATGCTTTATGGAAACTATGTGTTTGACATTTGCTTTTTCCTTATGTAATTTAGGAGGAAGCTTGAATTAATCATGTGATGGCTATTTTTAACACAGTAATAAAGCCCCTTTAATCTGCTGTGCTCAAAGTATTTAGTAGAAACTTGTTAGCAGAAATGTTTTGTATTAAAGTGGATTTAAACACTCTAAATATGAAAACTTGTTCAGGCAAAGACTTAACACCTGGCTGCTCCCAGATGCTTATCAGACTTGTTTTATTTCACCTATTTTCCTCTTTCATTAGTCTAGCCACTTCTGACCCTATAATAGCATATATTCTAACAGTCATTAATAACAGCTATTAGTCAAGAGCCCCTTGGCTTACTTTTTGGTAGCAAGGAAAGATTAAAGGTGTTACATCTCTCCTGGAACTGAACCGTAGTGACCTGGCTGTTGGTCCCCATATTTCATTTTTCATATTTCCACATCAAAAGCAATTTTAAAATGAGACCAATTTTATTTACTTTTCAGACCATGTGGATGAGCGAACAATATGCAATGGAATTGCTCCAGAAAAAGATGTGGATGGATTTCATATTATCAATATTGGAAGACTGTGCCTTGATCAGCATTCTCTCATACCTGCCACTGCCAGTGCTGTTTGGGAAATAATTAAAAGAACAGGTTGGTAACTTGTGGTCTGATGGACAGAGGCTGAACACTGCACATTGCTTTGATAGAATTATCTTAACCCTGCAAAGTGACAGAAAATGATAAGCCACAAATCTTCAGTCTGTAGATAGGTATAAATTCATAGAAGTCAAAGACCAATCCAAAATAAAATAGAATAAAGAACACATGCTAGGTTATAGGGCGCTGCTGTTGTAACTTGTAGGGAGTAAATTTTCCAAATTGTTTGTCTCTCTACTTCTAAACTATAAATTTCATGTGTTTGGATGAAAACTTTTCCAAAATAAATTATTATTATTATTATTATTTTTGTTACCGGGGATTGAACTCAGGGGACTTGACCACTGAGCCACATCCCCAGCCCTATTTTGTGTTTTATGTAGAGAAAGGGTCTCATTGAGTCGCTTAGCACCTTGCCATTGCTGAGGCTGGATTTTAACTTGCAGTTCTCCTGTCTCAGCCTCCCTAAGGGCTGGGATTACAGACTTGTACCACCATGCCCGGCTAGTAAATTATATTTTTCATTAATAAAGTAACATGTTGTTCATATAGGAACCATGTCTACTGACCTGTTTTCATTGTAAACATTTACCCTTGTACTATGCCAGATCCAGTCTTGCTCTCACAGACTGCCTGGGCATGTAGAGATGTTTACCTCTACATTAATTGACCCCAAATTGCTTTGTGTATTGATGATTTTTCTGCTGCCATCACTGTCACCTCTCTATCTGGCAGCATCTTCTTTATTCTAATCTGCTTTTCTGAGAGAAAATCTCTAAGAGAAAGCAAATCTTAGAACCATACTCTGAGATAGTTAGTACTTGGAAAACCCTAAGTTTCAACTTCCTTATTTTACTTATGAAGAAACTGAACCCCAAAGGGGTAGAGTATATTGAATTTTCAGGCTTTATCTTTTTCATCATTCTAAGACGGAAAGTTTGATGCTTCTTTCCTGTGGAGTAAAGTACATAAACATTGTGAAAAATACTATTTTTTTAACTTTATTTTATTCCACCTTTGCTCCAAGTTTGATTGCCAGTGAAGTGTGATATTGTTGTACTTGGCTTATTTTGTAATTAGTAGTTAATGTATTTTAAGGCTTTGCACTTCTAACTCTTCATCTGAATCTCAATGTTTAAAATTAATTTGATGGCAGCTTGAGGATGTTTGTGGTTTTTAAATGAGGACATAATCAGAGGGGAAGTGACAAATCCAAGAAGCGTAAAAATAAATATTTATAAATAATTGAATGTGGGCATGTTAGAGACAAGCCACATAAATCCAAATTTAATTGGAACTTTCTAAAGAATGTTTCACTTGAGTGTTCTGATGCCTAATTTGCTTCTTGTTGTTGATTCTGCATTTAAACCAAATTCTGTATTTTAAGGAATTGAAACATTTGGGAAAAATGTGGTTGTGGTTGGAAGATCCAAGAATGTAGGCATGCCCATTGCCATGCTTTTGCACACTGATGGAGAGCACGAACGGCCTGGAGGTAGGTTGGACCTTAGAGATGAGATTCGGTATGTTCTTAGATTTTCTTTCTTCTTATGTCATCAAGAAAAATTTGACAATTTGACTTCACATATATGTGGATATATGCAGTCAAAACTTTCCTTTATTCCTTATCTAATTGTATGAAAGCCTCAAAAGTGAGAAAAGGAATTGTTGAAAGTATGTGGCCCTGTTGTTCCCATTTTTTCCTTTTGGCTGTATACTTTATTTAAATTATTATAGTCATTAAGAAAGGCCGAAAAATCACTAGATACATACAAATCACACACCTCAGAAAATTCTCAGAACCTTGGAAGGTTGGATGTAGAATTCCTAAAATGGCAAGATCTTAGTATATTACAAATCAGCTAGTTAATTCACTTTAAAGACAAGGAAGCTGAGGCTTAGGGTTAACTGATTATCTAGTACAGACAACGAGTCATTGAGTTGTGAGTAGTGACACCTCAAATCTCTAAGAAAGTCCAGCAAAATGTGATGGTGTGTAAGAATGCGAGGCTATATTCTCTAGGTGCCTGTCATCACACCATCATCCCAGGACCTTGTTTATTTAAGCATCCTGATGGCTGGCTGCTGAGCAGCTCCCCAGGAATGGGGATAGGGATAAGGTGAGAAAGAAATCTAACAAAGGGTAATAGGGCATTGTTCATAGTTGCCTGAGTCAGTGTTGTGGGCAGAAAACATACTCACCTTATTGCTGTCTTTTAAATTCTGCATCTTATTCTAACATGGATCAAAAACTAATTTACTATTCTTAATAGAAGAAGTTATTGGTCTGTATGTATTAAGAGATTTCACTACTTTCTTTATTGCTTATTTTCTAATCTTTTTTCCTCAATCTTTGATGTAATAAGAACTTCATTGATTAATTCCAGAAGAGAGAAGGGGACTCTTTTTTTGTTTTTAAATATTAAATCAGAGTGATAGAGACAACATAATTATGTACAACACAACACAATGCTATATATAGGTATATTAATTTCTTAACATTATTAACCTTGGTGAATTTGAGTTTCTTGATATTAAAATTTTGTGATACCTGTTTTAGGATCTTGGCTGACATAATACATATGAAATATTTTTAAAAAATACAAAGCCTCATGAAAAAATAAACCCAATGTTTGTTTACTTAAATTGATGAATGATGAAGCTTTTGAATATTATTTTCCCTTTCTGAGCTAAGGATTTAAATATTGTAAGAAGTCACTGTGTGTGTATGGACATTGTAAGTTAGGGTTGGATAGTGACTCCAGAGAGTTTTAAAGTTTTAAAGAACTCTCTGAAAAGCCACATGTATAGTACAACTGTTTTCATGATGCCCATGTCCAAGGCTACTTTCCTAGCTTCACTATTCACTTCTAGCTTATTTTATTACTGCTTATTCATCTCTTAGGGTATAATAATTATATTAATTCATATCTGCCTTTACATAGTCATTTTTGAGTTAAGGTAAGATAATGAGGAATGTTTAACTACGTATACTATAATTTTTTGGAAAATTTTGACTAAAAGCTAGTCAGTAGGTTTTTCATTATTTTCAACATTTTGTTGTCTTATCTCATTAATAACATAATAACAAGAATTGTGTAGCTTTATGTTTTGCTCAGTACTTTTTTATAAACTATCTCATCTTTTAATAACTGTCATAAGATAGTAACATTATTTACACATTGTAGCTAAAGGAAATGAGCTTCAGAGACTTGGTAGGACATGCCCAAGGACATAGGAGCAAATGGAGTCCAGAGTTGGGAGCTGGTGCTAACTTTATGGTTAGAAGGGAAGATCTGGAGTTAGACTCTTTCATTGCCAAACTTGTAACCTTGGACAAGTCATTTAATTAAGACCTCCACTTTCCTCGTCTGTAAAATACAAATAATGTTATAATTTACTTCACTTGGTTATTGGGAAAATTAAATGAGAAAATAATTAAATGAGATATAAATGTGAAATGCTAATTATAGTGCCTAACACACAGTAAGTTAAGTTGGCACAAATAGCTGTGGCTGTTGCTATTGTTTCCATTATATGCTTAAGTTAATAACCTATTAATGATTCTAGCCATAGAGCGTAGTATAACATGATCTGAGGTTAATGATATCTGTTTTTACCTTTGTTTGAAATTTCATTTTCTTTTTCTGTTAAGTTTTGTATTTGCTGTTTTTAGATCATATCCAGTTTTTTATAATAATTTGAATAAATTTAGAGTTTATAAAAGCCTACAAAGTATTTGATTAGAAATATGACATCCTAATATGCCAAATAGTACTTTTTACAGTGTGTACATTTTTTATAAGCATCAGAATATTACATGCTAATTTCTTGTTGAGTTTCAATTTGAAATTATTTACTTGCCTACAAAATACCTAAGAAAATCAATTTACTCCTTTTTAATGCAATTTTAGACTAGTAATCCTATGTCATAAGTATTACTTTATATAATTTTATCATATATGGATTATGTATACATGTGTAGTAAAAGTAGGTATGTAAGCTTGAGAAAGATCAACATAAACTGATAGTAGTAATGAGCTCTGAGGAGTAAATGGTACATTGTGCAATGAAATATTCTCATTTGAAGGCATATTAAAAACTGAATAAATGTGGATTTAGTTATAATGCTGGTTACAAACAGTTAAACTTACCTTCATTATTATCCTACCTAAGTGCCATTATTGAAAGCAAAAGTAACTGAAACAGGGAACAGACTTCAACAGATCAGCAAGCTTTCTTTATTAAGCAGAGGAATGGCAAATTTTCAGGAGAGAAAATGGCAACTGGTTACAAGAGGGGTCTGATTTTGATAGGGTTTAAGTGAGACTTAATCATCATATCAGCATGTGTAGTGAGACTTAATCATATACACTTAATTATAGCAGAATGTGTTGGTTGAATACTCCAGGAAATAGTTGCAGAATAGGGAAATTTGTGAAAGTTCAGAGCCCCTTGTTTTCCTTAGCTCCTGGGATCCACTGTCCTCCTTTCTCCCTGGGGGTTGTTCCCCTTTTACCCAGGGGGTTGTTGGCCCCCTTTTTCCCTGGGGGTAGTTGTTTTCCGTATCCTTCAATTATAATTATAGCATCTAAAATGTAACAAAATTTACAAAAAATTGGTACTAAAAAGTTTGCAAAACAGATGGTATTTAATCTCATGAATATTTAATAGGACTGTGGTGACATATATTATTAATATGATGAATTGTCAAGAGCTGCTTACTGAAGATTTCAAGTCTGTGGGAAAGTTAATATTTCAATGTTCATGTCTGGTGGAACAGTAATTATGTGCAGTGACTCTATGTGCATTGTTAACTAATGGAGATAATGAAGGAGGATTAACTCGGCAAATTCATATCTATAGAACTTGTTCTACTGACACTCACAATGTTAAGCATTCAGCTCATGCTGTTTATTTCTTTGCCAGAAGAGATTCAAAACCCTAATCACTCATTTTTTGTCTGAAAGCCAAGGATAATTGCACTAAAAGAAAAATGGCTAGATCATAATTTAGCTTGATTCGTATGTGTGTACCCCTGGCTAGCTTTTTTTTCTTTTTTTCTTTTTTTTAAGTTTTGATATTAAATACATAGACCTTGGCTGTTTTGTAAGGACAAACTTCTTTTAATTTCCCTGGGGTTTGAAACATTTGAAATGAAGATGTGCTAAAATCTTGAAGTAAAAAGGTAGAGCAAACAGACCCTCAACCCTTCAAGGAAGAGGACAGGTCATTTACAGAAGCTTTGTAGAGGACTGGGCATTTGAGCCATTATGTAGCTTAAAGACAGGAGGTGAGATATGGTTCCTCTCCTCCTAGAACTGTGGTCATGGTGGTGGTGATGGGACATGATATAAAAGTAGGTGTAAATTTAAAGTATAGATATTCAGTGGCATGAAACAATTTGTTTAAGAATGCCCATGATTAATTGAACTGACATAAAGTGATCAACAGTGGAAAGTCTCTTCTGAGCGCCACTGTTATTGGGATATTTGAATGACATTGTGACCATTAAAAGATCACTGTGTATTCTTGAAGCTTCTTTGTAGTAACCTATCCAGTTCACCTCTGAGAATGAAAACTGAATACCATTGGCTTTAGCACATTGTCTGTTTCTAGCTTTACCATGAGCAAGAAAGAGAGAAACTGCAATTTCTTTAAAACGGTTTCTCTTCCTTCAAGATAACACAGTGCCCTAATGACCAAGGAATTATTCATTGTCACCAGAGGAATTCAGATTTTATTTTGAATATATGTAGGGATACATATTTGTATTCTTATGCCTGCTGTCTCATCTGGATAAGTCCCTCTAAATGGTCACAATATGAGTTACATGATCCTTCTTTAGCTAAAAGGTTGTGGCATCATCAGTGAAGGAACACTTTTAAAGATAATTGCACTAAAAGAAAAATGGCTAGATCATAATTCCTGTAAGACCAGGAAACAAAGCCCAAAGTCTTATTTTGCTTGGAGTCCTATAAGCCTGGTAATGTATATTTTTTTTCCAGTAGTGGGGATTGAATCTAAGGCCTCATACATGCTAGACAAGCATTCCACCACTGAATTACATCCCCTACCCTTTTTTATTTGATCTTGAGACAAGGTCTTGCTAAATTGCTAAGGCTGGCCTTGAACTTGAGATTCTCTTGACTCAGCCTCCTGAGTAGCTGGAATTACAGTGTATGCCACCATTTCTGCAGGTGAGGTTCTTGATTTCATTCAGCTGATATTCATTCACTACTTAATCTCTGTGAATTGCTGTGGGATATAGCAGTGAAAAAGACTTGGTCCTCTGTCTTCCGAAGCTGCCAGTCATCTTCTTCAGGACTCATGCTTGGCAGGTATGGGTTTTCTCCAAGTGCTGGCTCTGCACTGGCATCCACTTTTACAGTTGGGCCTACCTTCTGTTGTGATTTCTGTATAGCAGGCTTTTTACTTCAAGAGTTACACTATCTAAATAGAAAACCACGTGAGTTGTTGCCAGCTGAATGCCTTTCCTTTGTGAGAATTGACTCCACTTTTGAAAATGAATATTTTTGCCAGCTTATGAGCATTATCCCCCACCTTCAGAGGTAGTAACTCAGTGGTGAATGCTTGAGGTACTGCAGCATGATGCAATTGGTATGTGTGATTAAGCTCTGCCTAGTAGCAGGCTGGGCCAAACACTGTTAGGTTGCAAAGGGAGAAGCCAAATAGGAACACCTAGTAATGCAGGAGTCATGCAAAGTGGTCACACCACCATAACTAAGGCTTTTAGTCTTATCATTAGCAGGGTGAGGTGGGATGTTTGCTTCCTCTATGTAAGGAACCATTTGCAAACTGGGCAGGGGTGACAGCAGGCATTTTAGTCTCTCCTGTTCCCATCCTACTACCCCAAGGTTAAAATTGCTCATAAGATATTGGGAATATTTTATTTTGTGATGATTCTGTGTTGATTAGACTTTACTAAATTACAACTTTGAGTCTGAGTAGTTGATGTAGTAGAAAAGCACAAATGCTTGTTCTAGGCTTATTATCTAAATTGAATAATAGGAACTCTTTTTTATTTTCAATATTTTCTAAATTTAGCTAGCTAGTATCTGGAAAGCACTATAATTGGAAAATAGATATTTTTATCAGACAACTGGGACTATTACACTATTGAAAATATTAAATCTTATTTAAAATATAAAGCATAGTTCAAAACTTTCTCTTTCCCTTTCATTTTCTCTTTCCATTGCCTTGGAGTACTAGATATTTATATTACCAGCACAAAGCATACCTTTTCTAAAGTCGATGAGCCTGACTGTTTGAGGCACCACTAATAAGGATATGTATTTCACTTTTATCTACCTTTCTCCTGTTACTCTTTCCCCATCTTATACTGAAGTTCCATAAAACTATACAGTTTCTCAAATACACCATCTCTTTCATATCTACTTGCAGTTACAGATCCTGTTCTCTTTGCATGGAATCTCATTTCCCAGCACTCACCTCCTTTTTTCCTACCTCACACCATTTCTTCAGATGCAGCTCAAATCTAACTTTTGCACTTTGGGTATGCTGCCGTCACAATATTTATCATATAGCATATTGATTATTTTACCTGTTCACTTCTTATACACACATAGTAAATGTAAAATTCTCATTGACAAATGTTTCTATAAGTTTTTTGTATTGCTGAAATTTTTCATGGGGCTTCATGTGTAATAATGGACTGAGTCACTCAGTCAGTAAAATTCTGTGCTCTGTCTCCTATGTGCCAAATACTATGGCAGCATTGAAGAAAATAAGAGCACAGGTTTGGAATTTAAAATATAACACTATGTTTATTGGGAAAAAAATCTCTGAATGCAGAAAGGAGGACAGTAGCCAGGTGCCCACCATCCACAAGTTCTTCATATTTGAACTTAATAAGCATTTGTATAAAAGTTTAACCTGAAATACCCCTTCACCCAAGAGTCACCTTGTATTTAACAGGGAAGAAGTTGTCTCATGACCATCAGAAAGGGGAAAGGAGATTTCAGCACACGCGGCAGAAGAGGGGAAGCTGGTACTAATGCAATTCTTGAAAGAGGTCTCTGTTTTTCCAGTAAAACATTGAGGATTTGGGTCTAGGATTGTGGCTCAGTGGCAGAGCGCTTGCCTCACACATGTGAGGTCCTGGATTCTATCCTCATCACCACATAAAAAGTAAACAAAATACATTGTGTCCATCTATAACTAAAAAATATTAAAAAATAAAACATTGAGGATTTGTCATTCTTTTAGAAGCCCCCATCCCCCAACCTGTTGACTTGCAATGCTGTCTTCTTATACAGGGGCTGATTTCCTTGTTGTTAAGTTTGGAAATACAGTGGTGAATAATCAAACATGGCTCTACCCTTTGAGATTAAAAATTTAGTAGGAAAGACAGTCATTAAACAATGAGGTATATATGAATCACTAATTGTAATTGTGCAGATTACTTCAAAATAGTAGTAGAGCTTTACATAAAAAGCTTAGTTGTTGGATGGAATGAATGATTTTTAATTACAATTACATATGAATATTCTATTTTGTGAACTGCCTATGTTATTATTATTATTTGAGACTAAAAAAGAAAATTTCCAACCTCATGGACACATGGTAATATATAAAACAAATGAAAATGAGAAACAGTGAAGAAAAGGTGGAAGGAAAGACTAGAGCTAATATAGAGCCGAAGATAAGACCTACACTAAAAGTAAACATATCATTACAACCCTATGGATATATTGCTACTATCAAATGCACTGCTTTTTACATACTGGAGCTGAATATATGTTTGGTAAATATATTTAATTAAGTCTAAATTATATATGCCATGGTTGGGTCACTAATTTTATCCTGAGAGCTTGTTAGCAGGAAAGAAATGACTAGTTACCCAAATAAACATCTTTTGGATTAAAAATAAACACATGTTAAGGAAAAAGAAAGCATTTTTCTGGTATTAAGACAAAAGTAATTTCTCCCATGTGTCCTTATAAACAGAAAATTATATAATGGATCGAGCAAGATTCATAACATGCTTTTTAATTCAACAAAATGATCACTTTTATAGGGTTTTTTTGTTGTTGTTTAAGCACAGATTAAGCTAGCTACCATTCACACGTACTACTCATTTTTCATTAGACATTTCCTCTCATCCTTTCTTTCTGAGCCATTCCCCTTTTCTCAACATCTCAAGCCAGTTGTTCTCAGCCCTACTTGCCCCTGGATTCGTCAGAGGGCCTTAAAAATATAGCTTCCTATGCCCAACACACACACAAAAATTAAATCAGAATCTTTAAGAGTTGGACCTGAAGCCAGGTGTGGTGGTGCACTCCTGTAATCCCAGCACTTAGGGAGGCTGAGACAGGAGAACTGCAAGTTCAAAGCCAGCCTCAGCAACGGGGAGGGGCTAAGCAACTCAGTGAGACCCTGTCTCTACATAAAATACAAAGCAGGGCTGGGAATGTAGCTCAGTGGTTAAGTGCCCCTGAATTCAATCCCTAGTAGCAAAAAAATATATATAAAAATTTGGACCTGAACATCATTATTTTTTAGAAAGTGCCATAGAAGAATATAACATGGTCAAGATTGAAAATGATTGCTCAAAATGTTGGAATAAACCCAGGACATAACTTCTTCCTTTTTAGCTATTCCCTGGGTGATCCTTTGCAGCCCCTTAACTCTAAATACCATCTGTATTCCTCCTAAACTCTAGAACCATATAACTATCTGCCCAATAACCCTACTAGCATGACTGATAAGCATTTCAAACTGACCACATACAAACTTTCATTCCTAATTTTACTCCCCATAGTCTTCCCATATACTATAGTTCATATCTTAAGTGTCATCCAACAGTCTATGTAGTAAAGACTTGCTTCCCAGGAGGCACTAACTGGAGGTGGTGGAGCCTGTAGGAGGTAGGATCTAGTGGAAGATCTTTAGGTCATTGGGGGCATGCTCTTGAAGGAGTTGGCTGGACCTAGTCTCTTCCTTTTTCTAGGGGTTTTGTTCCAATACTCACTCTTGCCATGATATATGTCATAGGCCCAAGTCAGTGGGACAAATTGATGATGGACAGAAATCTCCAAAACTGTGAGCCCAAAAAACCCTTTTCTCTTTATAAGTTGATTATCTCAGGTATTTGTGATAGTAATGGAAAGCTGACTGATATACTGTCTTAGTAACTGGCACTATCAATTCACCCACTTGCTCAGTTTATCCTTGACTTCTATCTTTCTCTCATACTCTGTTTGATCTACTAGTATATACTATATATACTATACCTGTGATAGCACCACCTCTCCAATTAAGATCCTAGTCCAGACAACTGCAATCTCTTACTTGGAATGTTACAATATGTATGAACTGGTTTCCATGCATCCACCCTTGTCCCATCTTCCACACAGTCAATTTTCCACATGGTAGGCCTCAAGCATCCATGGCTTCCCATAACACTGATAACAACATAACATGAATATAACCCACATTCTTTGCCATGATGTCTTTCTCAGAAGTAATAGAAAATGATGCTTTGTATCAACATTATGACTTATACTTCTGTCTAACATGGAACTTAGTGCCTTGTATTATAATTCCTGTTTCCATATTTTCCCCATGATAGTAGAGAATTGTGTATCCTCATTTTTAGCATCATTCTGGAATTATTTCTTTTTCTTTTCTTTGTTTTTTTTAGTACCAGTGATTGAACTCAGGGGCACTCAACCACTGAGCCACATCCCCAGCCCTGTTTTGAATTTTATTTAGACACAGGGTCTCACTGAGCTGCTTAGTGCCTTGCTGTTGCTGAGGCTGGCTTTGAACTGCTGATGCTCTTGCCTCAGTCTCCCAAGCTGCTGAGATTATAGACCTGCATCACCAAGCCCTGCAATTTTATTTCTTGATAACAGAACTAAATAAGCTAGAGAATGACCTGGAAATGTCTTTAAAAACCTTCTAATTTGTTAACTTTAACCAAAAAAAAAAAAAAATGATACTTAAAAATGAAGCAGATCATGTTATTTGTTCTAGCTTATATTTTTAATACAAGCATTTTCCTCTAATTGGCATTCTATGTTAATCATCAAACAGTCTTTGCTAGGATGTGATTTTGCATAAATTACAGAGGCACTGATAGCCTAGAAAACTGTTCAGATGGCTCCCGGTAGGCAATTCTTGATTGACTGTGGATTTTATGCACTAAGAAACATCTTTTGTACTAATAAATTACTGAGTTCTTACAAAACTAAAATTTGAAGGGAGACATTCTATCTTATTCTTCCTGTGTTTTAGAAACATGATGTAAAGCATGGGGCACAAAATAATTGCTTAAAACTTTGCTTTATGATTTTTTAAAAACCTGGGTCTATGTGATAGAATATTAGGCCCTTGAATTATCATATATACAATACAGGAATACAACTGAGAGATGGAAAAAGTCATCTAAGGGTCAGAGATATGCATCATTCTATGGAGTAGCTGCTGCAACTTGTTAGTACTGGTTGCCCTAGGGAAAAACCTAAGGAGATAGAAAGGATTATATGCAACAAGCCAACGCATTATTTGAAGAAAGTCAATGAGGGATCAGAATAGGAAATAGGAATGACAAGAATTTTCACAATGCCAAGAAAGACAGGTTAAATAAGAATATAGTTACCAGGAAAGCTAGGTGCCAGAATTAGGAATAGGTACCAAGATGCTCACTGCTGGTGTAAGACAAGAAAAGTGTGAGGCATTATTAGAAGACATTGCTTTTAATTTCTTTGAGTCACTTCTCTTTTGCTGACATCATCAAGTCTACCAAATAGAAGAAGAAGTAGTAGTAGAAGAAGAAGAAGAAGAAGAAGAAGAAGAAGTAGAAGAAGTTTTTCCCTTTCCATGGTTTGATTATCACTGTAGTCATGAACTCTAATCAATGAAATCTAAATGTGACTTTGATATTTTCCATGGACATTGCCAGCCCAACTCACTTAGCAGTATCAGGTTAACCTAATGTTATTGAAGACGGAGCAAAGTTACTTAAAAGTTCTTTCCAAGCAGACTGAAATTAATTCTCCTTTTGCCTGAAACTTTGCAGATTGTTAATTATGGTGTGTCTCTCAATTCCTGCTGAAATCTTCAGTACTGATGTAACAGGAGATTTTGGTTTTGTTTTGAATAATTGTGTATTTGTGTATATGTGAAAGAGAGGGTGAGGGAAAATTAATTTGAGAAACTCTCATTTAGAACTGGAGTTGTGGGTTGCTAGTGGATTGCTGAGGTCTAAGGGAATAAGGGGACCCTTCTGAATAGGGAGACGTGGACTAAGTCAGAAATGGAAAGATGCCTCATGATTTTGGTGTTTTGGGATGAATGTAAATGTATACTTTATATTTGTTGATTTTAAAGTCAATGAAAGAAAGAGTAAAACCAAAGGAGACTCAGGTTATTACTCTAACTGGGCAGAAGGTGACTCCGTTAACTAAAATGAGAATGACTATCATCATGTACTATCTCATTGTTCTTCCTTTTCAAAGCTTTCCTAGTTATTAGTTTTTATTTTTATATATTAACTTTAGTATCCAGTTATATGCTTTCTAAATAAGTAAAAATATTTTATTAGAGTTGTATTATTATATTTTTAATAAACATATGGAGAGTTGTCATCAGTATGATGTTGAATCTTTCTAAGAATATGGTTTATCTTTCTAATTCCTCAGTCTTATTTATATCTTTTGGTGGCATTCTAGAGAATTTCTTGTACCACATAGATTTTTCACATTTCTTGTTATGCTTATTTATATTTTATTTTTGGGGGGATGGAGGAGTGCCAAGGATTGAACTCAGGGGCATTCAACCACTGAACCATATCCACAGCCCTATTTTGGAACTTATATAGGGAGAGGGTCTCACTGAGTTGCTTAGCATCTTGCCATCGCTAAGTCTGGCTTTGAACTTTCGATTCTCCTGTCTCAACCTCCTGAGCTGCTGGGATTACAGTTGTGCACCACCGCTCTCAGCCATATATTATCTTTTAAACAACTATGAGAATAGGTTCTTTTAATGTATCTTCTTAACATGTTGTCACATGTGAAATCTATGTACTTCTGCATATTCATTTTTTCCTTGGAAAAGTATTGAATTCTCTTTAATGTTTTAATAATATTTCAATTTTTAGCTGTTTATCAAATACATTGTAACTTATGTTTATTAATCATAAGGATTTATTTTATTTTTATTTATATAAATTAAGATAAATGATTGCTTCATTTATTTTCTGATTTATGTCTTATTGATATAATAACTTAGATCTATGAATTTTCCTTTAAGAATTGCTTTATATTATTGTACAGGATCTAATATAAAGTGCTCTCATTATAAATGTTTCTTCCTAGAAACATTTTATGACATTATTTTGTGTTTCTTTTTTGACCCAAGAATTGTTTGAAATAGGACTTTCTTAACTTCTGGTAGAAGGACCTTTTTGTTCCTGATTTTGTCAATAGTTATAACTTTATTGATTAAAAAATTATTGGTTGTTTACATGATTATCTACTTTTTGGTACTAATAAAAATTTCCTTTGTATCCAAAGTCATATTATTTAAAAAATATATTGTTTGGAGAGGGCACATGAAACTGTATTATCTGTTTTCAGAGTTTAATATGAACATATAGATGTTGTTAATTATGTTTACATTTTCTACATTATCTGTCATGAATTGAAAAGACTGAATTAAATTCAGCAAATACAATGTATTATATTTTTATCATCTGTAATTTTGACTTATGAATTCTATTTACCTTTTGTTAAAGACATAGTTATCAGTGCTGTTTTCATTAAAATATCCCTTATGATTTTTAATATGTACTTCTTTGTCCTACTTAATGTTGAATTTCTTCTTGCATAAAATAGCATCATTTTTTGTGTATATCATTTTTCCTGCTGTATTTGACCATATTTTGTTTTCAGTATTTCTGAATTTTGAGTAACTTTAAATGTGTTGTATATATAATATATGATTAGTATAGTATACAATATGATTTTTGTGAGTCAATTTGCAAATATTGTTCTTTTAAATAGATGAGTTAGAGAAATTTATATTTATTGTTATGATAAATATATGTGGCAATAATTATCACATTTTCTGTTTGTGGTTTTTATATTTTACATTGTTTTCTTTTCTGTTTTTTTTTCTAATATTTTGGAAGGTTTTGGTTATCTCAATAATTATAACATTATATAGTGCTCTTAATTCTGTTTTTTTTAATATGGTATCTATTGATACTCATTAAAGAAGTAACAAAATGTTTGTATTTCCTCCTCTGATTCCATTTCTTTTTGTCTGTTAACTATTTGCCAATAAAAATTACCTTTCAAAGTGTTTATATTTTTAAATATTCTTATACTCTTATTATTGGTTACCTTTTTGAATGATATTTGTTGATTCCCATTATAGCATATTAAGCAATAAATAGTTTCTCATCTTTTCCCTTCCAAATCTAATTCTGTTAATTGCATAATTTCTATATAGTCAAAGCAAATATCATTTGCATTTAACCATATCTTAGTCTACTTTGTGCAGGCATAATAGAATAGCACAGATTGGCTAATTTATAAAGAACAGAACTTTATTCCTCACAGTTCAGGATACTGAGAAGTCCAGGATGAAGATACTGGTATCTGGTGAGGGCCTTCTTGCTATATCATGCCATAGCAAAAGGCAGAAAGATAAGAAAGGGTACAAGTGAGACAAAAGGGAGCTAAGCTCATTCTTTTGTAATGAACCCACTCCCACCATAAGAACATTACTTCATTCATGCAGTCAGAGTCCTTATGACCTCTTGAAGGTCCCACCTCTTAATATTGCTATAATGGCAATTAAATTTCAACATGAGCTTGGGAGGAAGTAATTATTCAAACGAGAGTAGTTTGTCACTTTAGTTCTCACATGTTTTTAAACCTTAGTTATATAATGAAATATATTTAGAACTCTATGATATTCCTTTGGCCAGTTTTCTCAAACACATCTTAATTAATTTGAGGTACATACTTTAGCATGTTCCTGAGAAAAGATTTTTGTGAGAAATACTCTCTGACTTCTTTTCATTTTCAAAATTGTGATTTTTTTAAATTTGAGAGGCAGATTTGACTGGTCTAAAATTCTTGACTTCCAATGTCTTTATGTGAATTTCTTGTGGATATTGACCTGTATTTTTTTGAAATTGAATGCTGAAATTGGAAATTTTGTCTGATTACTCATAGGATTCTTCTTCTTCTCCTCCTCACTCCTCCTCACTCCTCCTCACTCCTCCTGTTCTCCTCCTCCTCCTCCTCTCCCTCTCCCTGTTCCTCCTTCTCCTCCTTTTAAAATCTTTACAATTAAGGATCTTTACTATGTTAGTATTGATAATTATAGGTCAATTTGGATTGATTTTTGTCTTTTTTTTCTACACTTTTTACTACCTTGAATTCTAATTTTTAAACATTTTGGTATAATGTTTGCCCATAATGTTCAAGTTTTCCATGAAAGCATTTTTTTTTGTTGAATGTATTGATATATTGATACATTCTTTACATTTTTTTTGCTTTTGTTTTAATCTTGTTTTTTCTTGATTCTGCTACTTTTTAAATGTCTGCTTTCATTTACTTTAAAATTTGCATATAGTAAAATTCACTTTGGTATGCTGTTCTATTAATTTGAACAAGTGCATATAATTATCTGCTAGATGACTATACTAGTCTCCATTTGAATTAGAATAGTTTCATCACTTTCCAGAATTCTTCTGGGCTTGCCCTGATGTAGGGCCTTCTATTGATGTTTCATCCAGTCCTTTTTTATTACTCATCATTGAGTGAGTTAAGATTTTGTGGACCTGCTATTGGCAGAATATGTTCACCGTGGGTTGGGGTGGAGGTGCTTGGCAGTCTGTGGCTTCTCTGCTTTCACAATGCTCCCCTATTGGAATGGCTCCTCTATGCCACTCTTGTGGTACCATACACTCTGAACTATACCAGATCCAGAGGACTCTTCTGCCTCTGGACTTTTTCTGTTCTCTCTGCTATAATTAAGAAAGATAGGCTTTTTTGTTTTTCAGTTTGGATGTAAACCCTTCACCTCTAGCAAGTGTGTTTTGACAGTCATTTTCAGAGATCTGTTCTTGCTCAGAATGCTGTGTTTTGTGCTACTTTTATCCCTATGTGGTATCTACTAACTGCTGCTTTTTGTAACTCTTACATGATTTTGGAGTTTGTGAAAAATATATTTTCCAGTTTTTCTAAATATGGAGATTGTACACTTTTGTTGTTAACTAGGTAGCATTTGCACAGCTTCCAGGAAAAGAAAAGTGAGACGATGTCTCACAAGGCCACGCTCTCAACAGAAGGTCGTCTTGACTCAGCCACATCACTACCTTTTCCCCACTCCTTTTTGCTGGTTCATACTTTAAACATTAGAATGCCTCAGTTTTTATACAGAAACTTCTTGTTATATTATAAACCTTTTCACCATTTTCTAAACACATTTCAAAGTTATTTTGTCTTTTTCCTGTTTTTCTTTTAGCTTGAAATGTCCTTTCATTTCTTTCCTGATCTGTATACTCATGCTCATACTTAAATATTTTGATTCCTCTAAGAACTCTTTCTTGACACGTCCTCATGAGAGAATTCATCTCTCACCATTCTTCCATAATATGTTGTCCCAATTGTAGAATCCTTATATTATTGTTTTCTGAATTTATTTGTCTTTCATTAGCAAGCAAATAAGTATCCCTGTGTCAAGGCATTAAACAGTAAACGTGGTATTTTCAAATCCTGGATTTTTAGGATTTATAGCTTTTCTATGACAATTGGAACTTATCCTCATTTAGCCTCATTTGATTTTCCCTGCATCCATTTGAAAGGTGCAATATTTTGGTTCATCCAAATCTCCTTATCTAGCTTTTTCTCTCAAGTGATTTAGACATGTCAGAGCAATTTTTTCTATTCTTAGGCAGTATCTAAAATTCCTCTAGATTTAGAGCTTTCATAAAATTTGGAAAAGCACAATAAGCATTAATGAAAACTCTTCTGCATTGCAGGTGATGCAACTGTCACCATAGCTCACAGATACACTCCCAGAGAACAACTGAAGATCCACACTCAGCTGGCAGATGTTATCATAGTAGCTGCAGGTAAGTCTCTAGTGACTTGTTTGGTAGAATGTCATCAGTAGAATAATTCCTGCCCTAATTACAGCACATTTGAAAGAACATTTTCTTAGGAAACACATACATAGGTACATGTAAGACTTAACTTCCATCAATTGGATTCTGTCTCTTTACAACTATATTGATCCATTTTGCCCATGTGACAAACATAAACAGCTTTAGAATGGCAGATTTAGCACAAGAGCAAATGTGCACTTTGCCAATTGCTTTGACAAATATGATCAAACAGCATTTATAGAAGAATAATCAGTGAATCAGTAATATATTGTGGCTGTGGAGAAAAGTGAAAGAAAACTGTACTTTCAAGTTGTGTCAATGAAAATAGAAGGTCCAGGTAAGAGGAAGAGGTAGACAACCACTATACTGCATTGGCCACATAACAGGCTGAAGAACTATTTTTGCATCTAAGACTTTAAAGGAAAAGTTGATGGACTAGACCATATTCAAAAGAGCATCTGGGATGATATTTCCACAAAAGATGACCTAGGTAACTTGTACCAATGAACTGTGGATATTTGGTCTGGAAGAAAGAAAATATGACTAAGATACAGAGTTTCTATTTTTTTAAAGTATAAGGATAAAAAGACCCAAACTCAAACCTTAATTATAATAAGAGCTACTTTAAGTTAGCAGTTCTTGAGATAATAAGTTTCCTTTCACTCCAGATAGATAAAATGTAAATATGATATTATAGAGAATTATTTGCCAATTTTTATTAACTCTTGCCCCATTTTGAATGTAAAGTATATTTCATGCCCTTTTTAAACATTTTTGAATTTTAATAGATTGAATATCATGACTAAAATCACATGTAAACAGCTGTAATTATTCTGAGCATATGTTCTTTGGGAAAGTATTACATTCTTTATTTACTCCAAGGCTTCTGCTGGGGAGCCTTTGGGAGGGGCTCTGGCTCTCAGTGGGCTGCAATAAATCAGTTCCTTCCCACTGCCCTTTCAGGCTTAGGGATGGTAAAGTCTTCCTCCTGTTTCTAATCTTCAAGTGCCTTGACAGCCCATTTTTCTCTTAACCCTGAACATATCCCCCTTAAAATTCCTTCAGTAATTTTTCTTCATATAATGGTCCGAGGAGGAATCCATGTCCTGCAGGGACACTGATGCAGATCTGTATGAGATAAAGAAATAAATCAAAGAAATATCTGGGAGCGCGTTCCTACCAGGAGGAAAAGCAAATACAAAGTTTTTAAAGAGTAGCATGCTTAGCATGTTCCAGAACACAGATATTTGAGAGTTTACCATATTATTACAATTTTTATTAAACTCCAATAAGTTATGAAAGAGATTTATAAGAAATGCTGTTAGGAAGATAGCCAAGATTTGCTTATATAGGACCTTGAAGGCCATGGTGAAGACTTTGATAGAAGCCAAGAATGGCAGAGAGCAGGAGATGGACAACTTGTGTTTTTAAAGGTCACCTGGGCTGTGTCAAGGAGAATTGATTCTAGAAAGCCAAGCATAGAAACAGAAAAGTTATTGCAATTTGACTTACTGGATCTAGAAATCTCCCTAATATGTTTTGTATTTGAACATACCAAAAGATTCTACCTTTTTTCTGCCTTTACTCTTGCCACATAGTATTTCTGCATTGAAGATGATAGTTATACTTTTTGCTTCAGCCACAGCTTGAATGAGAACTTTTATCACTTTGCTGCTGATGAGATATTGGTAATTTTTTGACTTTAAATTTGAATTGATGATTATTTACAAACTATGAAGGGAGAGTAATATAGTTCTGGAAGGAATTAAGTTTGATGAAGAGAATAAATGATAGTTTAAATTAGTTTCAACTGAATTTAATTCAATTTCGTATTCTTAAATAAATCTCTTTCTAGAACTCATAATATATGTGTGGCAACACAAGGAGTTGTAGTTTGTTTCTCACATAATAAAAATAGTTATGTTCCCTTTCTCAGAAGTCATTTGTAAGCAGGTACACTTCATTATAGCTAAGATATAGGTGATATCACCTACATATCAGATATAGCTGAGAGATACCGGTGATATCAAATGCAGATATTTTGGATGGGTTGACAGGAGAAAGACATTTTAGAGAGGCAATAAACTTTTTTAGACCACAGCATTAAGTGAAACTTGCTGTAGAAACTGACACATTCCTGAGAGACAAATACTATATTGACTTCTTCATGGAAATACTTCACACACAAGACTGAGAATTTGCTGAGTAGAGAAGAATTTGAATAGTCATATTTTTCCATCTTAAACTTTAGACAGAATGAAATTTTCATTATACTTTTAAAGTGTTATTTGACCCTAATGTTAACAACTTATAAAGAATACTTCACAGTTGCTCTTTGTTCCCATTTATCAATTATTATATTTAATGGATATTTTTCCCTAATGGAGCCTAATCTCTCAGCTGCATCCATGCTCATGTTTTGTTTAATTATTATAACAAATGGCATGTGTGATTGCGGTTCTCTTGCCAGATCCACTGATACTTACTTTTGACTGACTGAAACCTTGTATCACAATTCATGATGCCAACACTGTCATCATCTTGGAGTTTCTCCTACAGATTCCTTTGTATGGGCCTACACTCGCATCAAGTGTATAGTGTTAAAAAAGAAGGCAGTGAAGGAAAATGAAAAGGAAAGCAAAGGGGGGGAAGGTAAAGGAAGAATTGAGATGCCAAAATGAACAAAAAGAGCCAGGAGGATTAGGGCCCATGGGTGAAACCATGCTGCGGTTCTCTGCTTCAGCCAGCCCACTGTGGGTATTCTCTTACCACCAGAGGGCTCCAGTAGGATGAGAAGCTGTTTTGAATGTAGCTGAGTTGGCCACACCACAGCCTGATCCTGGCCGGGAGGTATTATGAGGGAAGACAGTGGGAGGAAGGCCTGTTCTTAGCCCTATTTTCCATCTTTAATGCCTCTCTCACTAGATGTGCCAAATGTTGGCGTATAGCTCTGTATGTAACCTTGCAATAATCTTGAAGAAAAAAAAGTTTGGTTAATGGGAAATTTTAGGATAGGAAATAGAGACTTTATTAGATATAACTAAAGATCAGTAGGTTTCCACTTCATTAATAATGACCTTGAGAATTTAAGAATAAAAAATATAGGCATTAGTAAATTAAAGTGAAATTACAGAGAAAACATGAATTGATCTTAAAAATAGATTCCATATAACCGGACAATAGGAATAAAGTATTACCAAAATGACCACATCATGCTTGTATGTGGGAAATGAACAAATACAATTAGCAGTGAGTATTAAAGAGGGAGATAGTGATCTAATGGCAGAGGTAGCTGGAACAGGGAGGGCTGGACCACTGTCATAACTGGAATGTCAGCATATATGGAAGCAGTCCCATCTAGGAGAAGTCAGGAAGAGTAGAAGGAGGAGCAGTGCATGATGTGTCAAAGAGATTGATAATGTTTGAGAGATGATGGTGAAGAATGTGGTGATGAAATCTTAAAATGGGCTTGGAGAAGAACAAAGTAAAAGAAGAAATCATAGCGAGAAGATCCTCAGGCATGAATAATATTAGCTTACATTAACATTAATCTCACTCCTCCAGTTTCTCATAGTACTACTTTTTTTTGTACTGGGGATTGAATCATGAATATCTACCACTTTTTATTTTTTATTTTGAGACAAGGTCTTGCTAAATTGCCAAGGATCTCACTAGATTGGTGAGGCTGTCCTTAATCTTGGGATCCTCCTGCCTCAGCCTTCTGAGGCACTGCAATTAGAGGTGTGCACCACAGTGCAGGGCTCTAATCTTATATTTTAAACTGTGTATCACTTTTCAAACATCTCCCCCAAAATAGATATTTAGACTAAGGTAGAAGCTCAGATCTAAAATTGAGACCCTACCAAGCTATGCATAAAATTAGTCAGTTTCTACACTAATTTAATGAACGAAAGTTATAGCACCTTTACTAGAATATACCAGGATTTTTTTTAGGTTGGTAGGTAATGCTTAGAATAATACCTGATATATAGTGGCTGCCCAATTAATGCATGCTACATTGGTTTTGAGATTGTAACTGGAACAAAGACTTCTTTAGTTGATATAAACTTAGTTGATATGTTTGTAAGATTATAAATTTAAAAAAATGGAATCATTATTCTAGTTATTTGTTGATTTATACAGTGTAGCATTATTTTCAGGAATTACTAAACATTCCTAGCTTGTCATTATAAAATAGTTAATATATTAAGTCATAAAAGTAAAATATTTGTTCATAAAAGAATAGTTCAGAACATCAAGTGGATGACTGACTTGATGTTAAGATTAAGGGTGAAGAAAGAGTAAAGACTATAATAGCAGTTAACCACATGGCTGAATGAAAAGGAATAGCTGAGGATAAGGCCATATCAGCTTTGTATGAGGCTAACAATAAAGAAAGGATAGCTAGCTAGAGCAGGGCATCAATTTTAAGATTGCGTTAGAAGATCCTGGGTTATCTTATATCTCAGCTTCAAGGGAACTGGGCAATACCCCAAATTTGTAAAAGTTCTTGGAATGTTCATTACCAGGCAGGAGAGGCAGATTTTTACAGGTATTATCCAAGGACCTCCACTCATTTGAGTAAATTCTCTGGATCTAACTTCATTCAGGAGATGAGCTGCTGAGTCAGTGCCACTTGCATGTTACTTCTAGATGTGGAGTGGCATGGTCATGAAAGCTGGTATTTTGTCCACTAAGCCATCCCCTCCAGCATGATGAATGAACCTCCATAGTCGTAACTGTAGCGTCTCCATTGCAACACTGTTAATGACAGACACTGTAATATAAAACAAGATAAATGGGCAATTCAGTGGAGTAATTTGGAATATTCATACTTACTAGTCATACAATACAAAGTGACCAGCTAGCTTCCTTTCACCTCTTTTCCCATTGTATCATCAAGTATTGGATATACTCCCTTAAACATCATCCTAGAGTTTTGAAAGAATTTTCCTTCTGTGGATTTACCCCTCCTTGGAGAAGAGTTAGTAATGTTCAAAATTCCAGGACACTAAGAGATTCCAAGGGGTGGGGCATGGAAATAGTCTGCTTCGCCCAGTGGAACTCATACAACCCAGGAGAGGAACTTGCTCATTTACAGCCCCGGGTACTTTCTCAGTGGATGCCAACACATTTCATGGTTTTACTAATACTATTGTTCTTCCTATATCCTGTTTCTCATTCTCCAACTTGTCCCCTTTAGCTAAACTCTGCTTCTTCACTTAGAATCCCTTCCTTCCTAAAGCTGTCACTTATAGCAACTTTGTCAATTATTTTTATGGTATTGAGTAGCAGCAATGCACAAGCCATGCTAAGGTAAGAATTGCAGATTTAAGTTGTAACTCTACCACTTATGAATTGGGTAACCTTGGTCAAGTCATCTCATCTCTCTGAACCTCAAACTTTATTGATTGGTATGAAGAATAATAACCTTTCACACAGTGTTGTTAAACTAGCCAGTCCACGTAAAGAGTGAAGTTCAGTACCTTGCATATTGTAAATTCTCATTAAATCTTATGTACTAATAACTTATACACCAGTCCTTCTTATATTATTGGTATGAACACTTAAATAATAATTTAGAAATATTAAATAAACTGACTATTAAGCTATAACTCAACATAAATAAAGGGATATACTTTTTGGATACTCTTGATACAAACATTGTGTCATAGTTGAGAGGTTATCATACAAATAAATTAATCTAGAAGTCACTTAAAAATGAGGCCACCTTTATGAAAACTTAATTTTTACTTAAAACTTCTGATTTCTCATAATGACATTAGTCTTTGTTCATAGTTGTGTATTTGGTTGTTCCCTAGATAAACTTCTTATTGCCTCTCTCTCTCTTTTGGAGCAACTTGACTTTGTGGGGGGGAATTGGAGAGATTGACACACTTAGGTGTAGTGTTTTTCCCTTCTTTGACCCTTGCTCCTGGCCTCCCACTCTCTCTACCTCCTCTTTCTACCCCAGCCCATTCAAGCTCCCGCAGTCCACGATAAGAGCCTGTTATCAATTAGGGAAAACATTTCTGATCTACAAGTTTTGGTAATGTATGAGAGGGCAGCTTGACTCTTGATTTTTCCCCTTGATGTCAGTAATATATCCTTCCTGCCAAAACTTAGAAAATATGGGCAATAGAGAGAGAAAAATACTCCAAATCCCAACAAAGGTGAATTGAGTTAACAATTTGATGTTTGGCTTTTCACTGTTTTATATTTTCATATAAATCCAAATATCTAAACTTTGTTTTTTCCCAGCACATACTACTTGTATTTGCAGCTCTTCAGTGTGTACATGTTTCTTCATAAAATGCTTTCTTCTAAAATATGACTTATGATGAGTCCATAGTATTTCATGCTATGGATGTAATGTTATTTATTCATTCACTTCTTGATTATTGAATATTTAGATGGTTGCCAGATTTTTACTATAATGAATAATGCTGTAAACAACTGTGAACATATTTGTAAATACGTAAGGGATTTGCACAAGGGATAAATTTTATCATATTAGTCTTAAGTTTTTTATTTGCTTATTAATAATTTCTTAAATTCTCCAAAACAAGATTAACATCGAAACCCATGTATAACAAAGGGTACATATGTGTATATAATGTTATGTTATATTTCATGCCTCATGTATGTATTATTAAGCAATTTTAACAAAGGAGATAAATATGTGTCATTTGTAATTCATTCTATAGATATGTTATAGATCAGGACATTCAATTCTAAGGACACAAGAGAAAATGGCAGTCTGTATAAAGGGAAAGATCCTTGAACATGATGGTGTTGTAGTAGAAGAAGCATGGTCTTCTAAGGAAGATTTGGTTTTAATTTTCTTTTGCTTTTTTTCTTTCCTTTCTTTATAGGCAAGCACTCTACCATGGGCTACACCCCCAGGCCCCTTTCAATTTCAATTTTAATGTTAAAAATAATGCATAACACACTAGGCTTCATTTTTAATTGTTATAAAATGAAGGCAATAACCCCAGTGTTACAGACTCCAATAAGAATTAAATGCCTAGCACGTAATGGCTTCCAAGTGGAGGTAGTTTTCCCTCCCTTCAGTCTGCTATTATGTCAGGACTGTATCTATGTCTAAAATTATATTATGCTTTAATGAAAATGTGTTAAATTCTATCATCTAGTACCAAAATACATCTTAATTAAGTTACTGCTACTTTGGTAATATAAACTATAAACTTCTATATTTTCTTTTCCTTGAGCCCTGTTAGGTTCAAATGAACAAAAGCATTTCCTGAAACTGAACCCCTAAGAACCATCCCAAGGCTTTATTTTTTCTTCTTCATTTGTCTAAAACCTTTTTATTTTTTTTTCCCTCAACTTGTTCTAATTGCAGGACTTTTGTAAAGAGGGTCATAATTTCATCTCTGAGTATTTTTACTTTTTGGTCTCTGTACATGGTGAACAGAGGTAGTTTTTTTTGAGGTTTTTCTCTATATATGTATTTATACTTCTGATTTTTCATGAGTAAAATAAGCACTAATAGCAATATTGAAAAGAAATTCCACCATAAAGAATAATTAGATCTTAGCTGGGCACAGTGACACACACCTGTAATCCCAGCAGCTCAGGAAGCTGAGGCAGGGGGATTGTGTGTTCAAAACCAACCTGAGCCACTTAGTTAGGCCCTAAGCAACTCTACGAGACCTTGTCTTTAAATAAAATACAAAATAGGCCTGGGGGTGTGGCTCAGTGGTTGAGTGCACCTGAGTTTAATCCCCAGTACCAAAGAAAAAAGAATAGATCAAGGATTTTTCATTATGTAGAAATATAAATTTACTTAGAAATAGATTTTAAATGGCTGACTGCTATGTTGTTTAAATATAATTCCTCTTGACTATGTGTATGGCATGGGGCAGTGGGTGAGCTCCCTTTCAAGATGTCTCTAGCCCTTGCCATTATCACTTTGTATGTTTTTATGGCTATACCTCTAACAAGTTTGTATTATAAAATGTTTAAAATATGCATAAAAGTAAGCAAAGAATGTTAGCACCTATATAATCACCACCTAAATTTGTCAGCTCTGAATGTTTTATGCATATTTTCATCTCTACATGCTGTATATTCCTGCAACTTGTTTTGATTAACATTAAGAATTAGAGATCTGCCCATGCTAATGCATGTCACTACTTGTATAATACTCAACTGACTGTCCATTTTCTGTTAATGGGTATGAATTTATTTCCAATTCATTGCTATTATAAACATTAGTGTAAGTCTGTACATGTGTCTTTGAGCTCATTCGGTTATTCAACATATATTAATTTTGCCACTAGTATATATTAGGCCCTGTATCAGGTGCTAGAAAAGCAAAGACACATAAAGTATAGTTTCAGAGCTTAAGAAGCCCAGAAACTAGCAAAGGAGAAATATGTATAAACAGATTACATATTTATTTATTTTTTGTTTTTATAATGTTTTTTTATTTATTTAGTGGTTCTTTTTAGTTATGCATGATAGTAGAATCCATTCTGATATAATTCTACAAGCATGGAATACACGTTATTCTAGATAGGACCCCATCCTTGTGGATGTACAATGATGGTGGATTCACTGTGATGTTTTCATACATAATTTTACATAGGAAAATTCATTCCACTGTCAGATTCATTTCACTTTCTTTCCTTTTCCTATCCCCCCTCACTTCCATTCATTCCCCCTTGTTAATCTACTGAACTCCTATTCCTCTGCCCATTATTGTGTTAGCTTTCACATATCTGAGAAAACATTCAGCCTTTGGTTTTGGGGGACTGGCTCATTTTACTTAGCATGATGGTCTCCAGACCCATCCATTTACTGGCAAATATCATAGAGTCATTCTTCTTTATGGCAAAGTAATACCCCATTGCCCAAATGTGCTCTACATATCACATTTTATTTATTCATATTTACTCATATAGTATTTACACTGTTTATAAATAATAGTTCGCTAATAAAATATTGTGTGTATATGTATGTATGTGTATGTGTGTGTGTAGACCTGTGTGTATCCATTGAGAGAGGAACAAAAAGAGAGTAACCAGAGAATGAGCAATGGTTGTATTCCATGGACTATAAATATTATGATTAAGGTGGGTACCATCTCACAGAATGAACAGAAATTCAATAGGTAGAATAAAAGAAAAGATGATGTCTGGTACCTTAGGGCTTTATATTCAAAGAAAATACTAACTTTTTCAAAATTACTGGTGCCTGTGTATGAGTGATGAAAGATGAAGCTGAGCATTTAGGGAAGGTCCAAACAGCATAATAATTAGGAAATTTGGATTTTATCCCATAGGTCATAGGCAACCTGTAAATGGTTGTGAGCACTAAAATAACATGATTCAGTTAAATATTAGCGAGGCATCTTTGCAGGTATGAAATTGGAAGTAGTATTGACATGGTTCTGAACTAAAATAGGAGTAGGTGGTAGTGAGGAAGAGAAACAAGAAGCAGGTTAGGATATACTGTCTTTGGAGTGTTACCATTAACAAGGAAGCACATACAATAGAAGCAAGGTTTTCTAGAAGTCAAGATGAGTGGGTGGGAGGAGATGAATAGTTCAACTTAAACTTGTTGAGTTTGAGATCCTTGTGGTGCATTCAGAAGGAAAAGTCCAGCAGAGGGTTGAGATATGTGGATTTGGGGGTTGGGAGAAAGCTCTGGTGTGTAGTGATAGGTTTAGAAGTTATTAGCATACAGAGGGCCTGGAGGCATGGATAAAACCATCCAGAATAAGTATGACTTAGCAGGATTTCTGGCCTGTAATGCTCAATAACAATGGGCTTTGAATATATCAAGGAAAATATTAACATTTATTTTATTATTGGCTTTGAGGATATGGATGAAAGGACCCAGGACTATTTTGGTCCTTTTTTTCTATACTAGTGACTGGCCTATAAACCAGTCAATGCTTCTTTAAAATGCATAGATGAAATCATATCCATGATACTCTTTCATTGAAGGAGGTCTAGAGGCTTTATTTTGTCATTAATAAAAAAATTTTACAGAAGTGCCAAAAATCCCATTGGTTATATGATACACTCAAAACTACCATCATCTTTACCTTTGCTAGATTACTGCTGAATTTAAAGGGATAGCCCAATTTGAGATTATATAGTAGTATCTTCTGCCATGTTATCTCTTTAACCTTTTACTTAGAGTAAAGCATGCACATCAATTTCAGTCTTTATGGCTACATGGAACACAGGCTGTATTCTTTCTCATATGAAAAAGAACAGAATGCCTGTGTATAGGACTTATATGCTAGGCACTGCTCTGCCAGCTGTATGCGTTGTGAATCCTCTCTGTGACTCATAGCCTAATTGACTTTTCTAAGATCACCCACCAAAACCAGTGCAAGATTTGGTGCAGTGTTCTGGCTCAAGAAGAGTACAGGTTCCTTGAAGGCAAAGTGTCTCCTGCTGCCACTGAGGCTTTCAGCTTGCACATACTCCCCAAGAGGCAGCTGAGCAGTACACTTTCCATTCTGTCCATATAGGTAACTTTCTCCTCAATTAGACATAGGGTCTAATTCCCAAGTCTTTGATCTACTTTGAGTTGAGTTTTGTGCATGGTGAGAGATAGGGGTTTAGTTTCATTTTGCTGCATATGGATTTCCAGTTTTCCCAGCACCATTTGTTGAAGAGGCTCTCTTTTCTCCAATGTATATTTTTGGCACTGTTATCTAGTATGAGATAACTGCCTTTGTCTTATTTCAGTTGATTTTCGTTACATGGCTTGGCCAAATTATCCAGTGGCCCTGCCTATGGCAGCCTTCATTCTCAGAGCCCACTGTGCTATCTATATACAACACAAAGTTTGGTTTTACTAATCATGTACTTCTCATGTCTGTTGTTTAACTACTTGAGTATTTCCCAAGGCAAGAAGAAATTGTTTTCTAAGTCTTTTATGTTTTTTGATCCCGGATTTCTTGGAAAACTATTGACTTATTTACTCTTAATTTTTTAAAAAATAGGACTTGAAAGTCGAGATTCTGTAGTGTATGGATGTGCTCTGTAATTTTTCCTGGTCGTTCAGTCTATTGTCTGTGGTTTCATTCTTCGACACCTGTTCTATCCATTCAACAATCTGGAGGCTCTTCTCAGGCAGCTCATACTGGGGTCTATATGCAAGTATGGATTAGAAGCTCTCTCTCCACCCTGATAGTAAATGATTATCTCTGAATTGAAAACAAGATAGGTTCTGAAGTATCTAATTCATATGTAATAGTGATGGTGCCTAAAGTTACAATTTTAGGTTAGGGTTAGGGTTAGGTGTATCAGTAGATGATTGAAAATCTACTTTAAGTTTTTTGTGCCTTTTATGGATATATCCATTGAACATTATCACTCATTTCAATATGTGACTCCAAAAAATGCTGAAGAGGAGAATTAAGACATTATCTGAAGAAAGGAATTAGGCATTAATTAGTCGGGAATGCTAAGAATTACAGTGGGACAGCATTAAAGTATCACAGCCTCCAGCAGCCAGGAGCAGGTCTTATTTATCTTTGTATTTCTCAGGCCTAGTGAAGAATTTTGCTCTTGGCACCAGATAACTTACCAATGAATGAATGAATAGATGTCCTTCTTTAGAAGTCAGGTGTTTATCTTGGTTTAAGTTTTCTTCTAGAAAGTTAGGAGAATCTTTATAGGGACCAATAATCTTTTCAGGGTCCATTCAACTTTAGATTCTCTTTAACACCTTTTTTGGGACTGTTCCACTTCATGAAGGCTTAATATGGCATTGCATCAGCACCTTGACTCAGAGCTTGCACCTGCAGAGTTCAAATGTAGGGTAGGAAGGAGAAAGAGAAACAACCCAGAGAAGATGACTGTCTTCAGTGAATAAACTAGAAAATACTCCTGCTTTACTTTCTAGTGTGGGTAGGCATATGAACCCTTCTGGAGGTGAAGTCATCATTCCTATGCTGTGTGCAGAGTGTGTTGTTGCTGAATGTTTCTTCCAGGTGTGTGTTCACTGGCAGAGTGAAATGATTTCATTAGAATAGTAAGAATCCCTCCATCTATACTTTCATTTTTTAAGTCACTAAGATATCACTCCTAAATTTAAAATTTCAAATAAAAAACATGTGAAAGTGTTCCACCCTTCTTTACTTTATGATGCATTTTATGACAATGACTTGTGGATTTCTGATATGTTTTATTACAGTGCATTTTAGTTTTTTCAATCATCCTCCATAGAGTACTTTCCAAGTTCTCTGGAAAGGGGCCTTGTCAGTGATATTTGTTCTCCAAATGTGAGCATAATGTCTCATTACATGTCTGTTGGGCTGTTTGGGAAGAGATTGTTATGGTAGGGTAAGAAGTCAATCATGGAAATACTTGATGAATTTTAGGGAAAGTCTTGAAGTTTTCTCAAATTTGCTTTTGTTCATTTTTTAAGACAAGCATTTGGCTTATTTAGATAATTTTCTTTTATATGTTTATTTTTAATAAACTTTTTTACCTCAGAAATTATTTCGTTGACTTACATGAGTCATATAGGACTGTTCAGAGTTTCTTTATCTGCATATCTTCAGTGTTTCTGAATGAACATGAATTTATTGCCCTTAGACTTGATTTGGTCTTTGCAGCACAAAGTATGGTATAGAAGAAGCTATTAATTATCCTCAAACAAAGCTTGTAGCCAAGGTAACAGAGAAGCCCATTAAATCCCTATGAATACAAAGAGATTTTTTTTAAATGCTCATTTTTTCTTGACTTTGACTTATACAGCATCCTCAACTATGATAATGTACTCAGTGATATATGACCAAACATAGTATAATAATATTATTTTATGCTTTGAGAAGACCAAAATTAGAAATAATACCAGTTCATTTGTACAATTATTCTGAAGCTAAGTCATAGCCCGAAAAAGTCTGCAAATGCATGTGTGGAAAGTGCCATCCTTGAGTACAAGGCTGTTTTGTAGCCAGACCACTAGCAGTGCCTGGACTGGGGCCATCTCAATCTTGTAAGAGACCAAAATGACACTCGCTGGGAGGATATATTCTGTAGGCCGAAACTATATAGCACTTACCAAGGACAAGGAAGGACAAACAAAAAAATTGGCAAACAGGAAAGTTCCAGTGAGTAAAATAGGCATACTAGCACAAACAAAAAGGACCTTATAACATAAGTATTTTCGATCTCAGTGGAAAGACTAAGAAAGGGGTATAGCCATGAGAAAAGAAGGAAATTTTGTTAAACAAGAATATGATGTAATACAAGAAGAGTGGATAATTACAAGGAAGAATTAAAGGAATGAAAGGAATGAAAAATATAATTATAAAGAATTTCATATTAGGAATGAAAAATATAAAAACCTAAAATTTCTAAGGGAAAAGGAGAATATCTACAAAACAACTACAACAAACAAACAAAAAACCAAAGATCTGAGTGAAATCAGATTTATTTATTTATTTATTTATTTATTTATTTATTTAATACTGGGGATTGAACCCAGGGGCACTTAACCACTCAGCCACATCACCAGCCATTTGTTTTTTATATTGCATTTGAAGATAGAGTCTTGCTAAGTTGTGTAGGGCCATGCTAAATTGCTGAGGCTGGCTTTGAACTCATGATCCTCCTGCCTCAGCCTGCTCCACCACACCCACCTGAAATCAGATTTCTTATCAATTTTTCCTTGATGTCACAAAAACAAAGTAATATTTTCAAAATATTACTCAAAATATCTTGAGGAAATAAATTTTAATTTAGAATTTTTGTACCCAAAGTATCACTCAGAGTAAAGGTAAAACAAAGAAATTTCTAGGTAAATAGGGCCTCACAAACTTTATCTTCTTTAAAATGACATCTGAAAATAATAGCAGAAGCCAGAAGCATAGGTGAGTCCCTCTTCAAGTGACGTATATTGTCAGAGTACTTACCATATAAAATAATGCTATTTTTATTTAGAGTGGTAATAGCAAGATGGAAGAATAGGAGTTTCCAGTGCTGTCTCCTCACAGAAATATGAATGTGAGCAACAATTCATGCAAGAAAATATCTTCACAAAAATTAAAAATTTGGGTGGGAGGTTATAGCACCTGGGTGGAACACAAATATAAGAAAAGACAATTTGAAGAGAGTAGAGAAGACATGTGAACATTACCTGCATTACCCACCTCTGAAGCCTATCTGAGTGGGGAAAAGAAAATGAAATGAGAACTCAATTTTGCTGCAGTAAATCCTGAGCCAGGTCCCTGGTTCTAGGCCTACCAGGCTCCAAGCCAACATCAGAGGACCAAGACTTAAGCCTGTTTATGCTGAATCTAGCTCCATTTCTTCCCATGTACCTGGCTGGCTCCCATAGATCCAAGCTCCAAGCCCACTCTTATAGACCCAGATTCCACAAGTCTGTTTCTATAGTTCAAGGCACCAAAGTAGCCTTGTGAACCCAAATGCTAGGCCTCCAGTGGGTCCCTATGCCAGTATAACCCCCATGGGTTCATTATAGGACTCATGCCCAAGGACCCAAGCACCAAGCTAATACAAATATGCATTATAGGAGTGCCAGAAGGAACATAGAGATATGGCAAAAAAAAAAAAAGTGTATTTAAAGAAGTAATAACAGAGAACCACCAAAGCTGGAGAGAAAAATCCACATTCATCTTTTTGAAATCACCAAGAACCTCCAAATAATTTGAACCTGAAGAGATCTATTCCAAGACACATTATAATAAATATTTCAAATGTCAAATAGAAAAGGAAAATAAAGCAGCAAAAGAAAAGTGAATTATCACATACAAGGGAACCCACATAAGGCTATCAATGGATTTCTCAGAAAACCTTTCAATCTAAGAGTAAAATTATGTCATAGTTTAGATCTAGAATGTCTTCCAAAGGCTCATGTGTTGAGTGTTTGTTCCCCAGTGAAGCAGTGTCTAGAGGTGGGGATCTTGAAAAGTGATGAATCTCTGGTTAACCCTCATCAATAGGATAATCCACTGATGACTTAACAATTTGATGGCATTACTGGGAGGTGGTGGAAACTATAGGAGGTGGTAACTAGTTGGGAGAAGGAGGTCATTGGTGATGGATCCTAGATGATTATATATCTTATCTCTGAACCCCTTCTTTTTTTTCTCATTTTTTTCTCTTTCTTGGCTGCCACGAGGGGTGAAACTTTGCTCCACCATACCTTTCCACCATGATGTTCTATCTCACCCCGGGTCCAAAGCCACAGAGCCAGCTAACCACAAACAAACCTCTGAAACCAAAATCCAAAAGAAATCTTTCCTTCTATAAATTGATTTTTTTCAGGTATTTTGTTACAACAATGAAAATATGAGTAACATAGATGATATATTCAAAATGCTAAAAGAAAAAGGCATCAATCGAGAATACTATACCCAGAAGAACTCTCTTTAAGAAATGTAAGAGAGAGATTTTCTCACACAAACAAAAGCTGTGGAAGTTCATTACCACTAAACCTGCTTTACAAGAAATGCTAAAGTAAGCATTTCATGTTGAAATGAAAGGAAGTTCAGTTATCTCATACTAGACAAAGGTGCCAAAAACATACATTGGAGAAAAGATAACCTCTTTAATAAATGGTGCTGGGGAAACTGGAAATGCATATGCAGCAAAATGAAATTAAATTCCTATTTATCACCCTGCACAAAGTCCAACTTAAAGTGGATAAAGGACCTAGAAATTAGACCAGAGACCTGTACCTAATAGAAGAAAAAGTAGGCCCAAATCTTCATCATGTTGTTTTAGGACTTGACTTCCTTAACAACACTCCTAAAGTGCAAGAAGTAAAGTGAAAAATCAACATGAGATGGATTCAAACTAAAAAGCTTCTTTTCAGCAAAGAAAACAATAATGTGAAGCAAGAGCATACAGAATGAAAATCTTTACCACACCAGATGGAGTACTAATCTCTAGGATATATAAAAACTTAACAGCAAAAAAAACCCAAAACAAATAACACAATCAATAAATGGGAACTGCTAAGAAACTGAGCAGACACTTCACAGAAGATATACAATCAATAAAACCAATATATGAAAAAATGTTCAACATCTCTAGCAATTAGAGGAAGGCAAATCAAAACTACTCTAAGATTTCATCTCACTCCAATTGGAATGGCAATTATCAAGAATACAAGCAACAGTAAGTATTGTCAAGGATGTAGGGGAAAAGGTACACTCATACATTGCTGGTGGGACAGCAAATTTGTTCACTCTGGAAAGCAGTATGGAGATTCCTTATGAAACATAGAATGGAACCACCATTTGACTCAGCTATCCCACTCCTCGGTCTATACCCGAAAGACTTAGTCAGCATACTGCAGTGACATAACCACATTAATGTTTATAGCAGCTCAATTCATAATAGCGAAACTGTGGAGCCAACCTAGATGCCCTTCAACAGATGAATGGATAAAGAAACTGTGGTATATATACACAATGGAATATTACTCAACTTTAAAGAAGAATGAAATTATGGCATTTGCTGGTAAATGGATGGAGTTGGAGAATATCGTGCTAAACAAAATAAGCCAATCCCCAAAACCCAAAGTCCAAATGTTTTGTCTGATATGTGGATACTGATCCATAATGGGGTGGGAGGCAAAGGAAAAATGGAAGAACTTTGGATTGGGCAGAGGGGAATTAGGAGAGGAGAGGAGGTAGTGGGTGAGGAGTGTGGTGGAATGAAATGGACATTATTACTCTATGTACATGTATGATTGCACAAATGGTGTGATTGCATCATGTACAATGAGAGAAATGAGAAGTCATGCTCCATTTATGTATAATGAAATGAAGTGCATTCTGTTGTCATGTATAACTAATTAGAACAAATAATAATAAAAAGGAAAAGAAGCTCACTAACAACGTGGAAACAAAAGTATAGAACTCACTGTGAAGGCAAAACATGCAATCAAATTAGGAATACTTTAACACTGAAATGGTTGTGCATAAATTACTTTTAACTCTATCATAAATGTTAAAAGACTAAAGGAACCAGGCATGTTTGTGCATGCCTGTAATCCCAGTGATTTGGGAGTCTGAGGCAGGAGGTTCTCCAGTTTGTGACCAGCCTCAGCAATTTAGCAAGGCTGTAAGCAACTTAGTGAGACCCTTTCTCAAAAACAATAAAATGGAAAGGGCTGGGAATGTGGCTCAGTGGTTAAGCACCTCTGGATTAAATCTGCAGTAACCCCACCAAAAAGTATCAGAGTAACTATAGCTACAATAATAAGCTAATGGATACGTAATATAAAACATGTAAATTATTTATATATATCAACTTTTAAATCTAAAATGAGTATTTTATAGGCAGAATATAAATGACCTTATATGTTTTATCCATTCACCTGCATATTTTTTGACTTGAGAATTTAATCCACTTTCATTTGAAGTAATTATTGATAGGTAAGGACTTAGTATTACTATTTTTTAAAAAAACATTTTGGCTGTTATGTAGTTCCTTTGTTCCTTTTTTTTTTCTTTAATAGTTTTTCTGTGTGGTTTGATTATTTTTTATAGTACTTTGTTTTGATTTTTTTCTATTTCTCTCTTTTTTTTTAAAAGAGTTATGTTTTTATTCACAGATATATTGAGGACAGAAAGAGTGGATAAATTTAAGAGTTATAAAGTCCTTTGATAATATAGAAAAGTATTTTTTTGTTTTTGTTTTGCATGTCTTTTTTATTAATTAATTTATTTTACGATAGAATGCATTTTGACACATAGTACAAAAACGGAGTACAAATTCTCATTCCTCTAGCTGTACATGGTTCAGAGTTACTGCAATAGTGTAATCATACATGTATGTAGGGTAATAATGTCTGTCTCTTTCTAATGTCCTTTCCATCCCCACTGCCCCAACCCTCCCCTCACTCCCTTCTACACAAACGAAAGTTTCTTCATTCTTCTCTATTCACCTATCCCACTATGGATCAGCAATGGCTTATCAGAGAAAACATTCATCTTTTGGTTTTATGGGATTGGTTTATTTCACTTACCATAATATTCTCTAGTTCTGTTCATTTACCTGCAAATACCATAATTTCATTCTTCTTTCAAGCTGAGTAATATTGCATTGTGTATATGCACCATATTTTCTTTATCCATTCATCTGTTGAAGGGCGTCTAGGTTGGTTCTATAATTTAGCTATTGTGAATTGAGCTACTATAAACATTGATGTGGCTTTGTTATTGTAGTATGCTAATTTTAAGTCCTTTGGGTATAAACTGAGGAGTGGGATAGCTGAGTCAAATGGTGGATCCATTTCAAGTTTTTTGAGGTATCTCCATACTACTTTCCAGAGTGAACCAATTTGCTGTCCCACCAGCAATGTATGTGTACCTTTTCCCCCACATCCTTGCCAACAATTATTATTACTTGCATTCTTGATAATTGTCATTCTGACTGGAGTGAGATGAAATCTGAGAGTAGTTTTGATTTTCATTTCTCTAATTACTAGAGATGATGAACATTTTTATTGATCTAGTGTATTTCTTCTTCTGTTAAGTGTCTGTTCAGTTGCTTAGCCCATTTATCGATTGAGTTATTTGGGGCTTTTTTTGTATTAAATTTTTTGGGGTTTTTATATGTCCTGAAGATAAGTACTCTGTCTGAGGTGCATGTGGTAAAGATTTTTTCCCATTCTATAGGCTCTCTCATCATATTATTGTTTCTTTTGCTGAGAAGAAGCTTTTTAGTTTGAATCCATCCCATTTATTGATTCTTGATTTTACTTCTTGTGCTTTAGGAGTCTTGTTCAAGAAGTCGGGGCTTAAGCCAACATGATGAAGATTTGGACCTACTTTTTCTTCTATTAGGCACTGGGTCTCTACTCTAGTGTCTAAGTCTATGACCCACTTTGAGTTGTTTTTTGTGCAGGGTGGGAGAGGTTCAATTTTATTCTGCTACATATGTATTTCCAGTTTTCCCAGCACCATTTGTGGAATAGGCTATCTTTTCTCCAATGTATGTTTTTGGTACCTTTGTCTACTATGAGATAACTATATTAACGTGGGTTTGTCTCTGTGTCTTCTATTCTGTACCATTGGTCTACATGTCTATTTGGGTGCCAGTACCAAGCTGTTTTTGTTACTTTTGCTCTGTAATATAGTTTAAAGTCTGTTATTCTGATGCCTCTGGCTTCACTCTTCTTGCTAAGAACTGCCTTGGCTATTCTTGGTCTCTTATTTTTCCAAATGAATTTCATGATTGCCTTTTCCAGTTCTATGAAGAATATCATTGGGATTTTTTATAGGAATTGCATTAAATCTGTATAACAGTTTTGGTAGTTTTGGCCATTTTGACGTTATTAATTCTGCCTATCTAAGAGCATGGGAGATCTTTCTATCTTCTATTTTCTATCTTTCTATCTTTCTATCTTCTTCATCAATTTATTTCTTTAGTGTTCTGTAGTTTTCGTTGTAGAAGTCTTTTAGATTGTTAGATTGTTTCCCAGATATTTTATTTTTTGAGGCTATTGTGAATGGAATGGTTTTTCTAATTTCTCTTGCAGTGGATTCATCACCAATGTATAGAAATACATTTGATTTGTGAACATTGATTTTATGTCTTGCTACTTTGCTGAGTTCATTTATTCTAGAAGTTTTCTGGTGGATTAATTTTTATCTTATAAATATAGAATCATGTCACCAGCAAATAGTGATAGTTTTTCTTCTTTCCCTATGCATATCCCTTTAATTTCTTTCATCTGGGTGATTTCTCTAGCTAGAATTTCAAGGACTATGTTGAAAAGAAGTGATGAAGGAGGGCATCCATGTTTTGTTCCAGTTTTTAGAGGGAATGCTTTCAATTTTTCTCCATTTAGAATGGTATTGGCCATGGGCTTAGCATAAATAGCTTTTATAATGTTTAGGTATGTTCTTACTATCCCTAGTTTTTCTGGTTTTTTGAACATGAAGAGGTGCTGTATTTTGTCAAATGCTTTCAGTATCTATTGAAATAATCATATGATTTTAGTCTTTAAGTCTATTGATGTGATGGATTACCTTAATTGATTTCCGTATGTTGAACCAAACTTTAATCCCTGAAATGAACCCCGCTTGATTGTGGTGCACTAGTTTTTCAATATGATTTTGTATGTGATTTGCCAAAATTTTATTGACAATTTTTGCATTGATATTCATCAGGCATATCGGTCTGAAGTTTTCTTTCCTTGATGTGTTGTTGTCTTGGAATCAGGGTGATGCTAGCCACATGGAATGAGTTTGGAAGGGTTCCCTCCTTTTCTGTTTCATGGAATAATTTGAGAAGTATTGGTATTAATTCTTCTTTAAAGGTCTTGTAGAACTTGGCTAAGAATCCATCTGATCCCAAGCTTCTCTTGATTGGTAAGCTTTTGATGGTGTCTTCTATTTCCTTGCTTCAAACTGATCTGTTTAAATTGTGTATGTCTTCCTGATTCAGTTTGCGCAGATTGTATGCCTCTAGGGATTTGTCAGTGACTTCAGGATTTTGTATTTTACTGGAGTATAAATTTTCAAAATAGTTTCTAATTATCCTCTGTATTTCAGTAGTGTCTTTTTGTGATATTTCCTTTTTCATCATGAATTTTAGTAATTTGAGTTTTCTCTCTCCTTTTTGTTAGAGTGGCTAAGGGTTTATTAGTTTTATTTATTTTTTTCAAAGAGCCAACTTTTTGTTTTTTTCAATTTTTTAGTTGCTTAATTTGTTTCAATTTCATTGATTTCATCCTGATTTTAATGATTTCCTATCTTCTGCTAATTTTGATGTTGGTATGTTCTTCTTGAGGGCTTTGAGATATAATATCAGGTCATTTATTTGTTGATTTTTTTCTTCTTTTAATGAATGAGTTCAATGCAATGAACTTTCCTCTTAACATAGCCTGCATAGTGTCCCAGAGATTTTGATATGTTGTATCAGTGTTCTCATTTACCTCTAAGAATTTTTTTTAATTCTTTTTCTGATGTCTTCTGTTATCCATGCATCATTCAATAGCATATTGTTCAATCTCCAGGTATTGGAGTAGCTTCTATTTTTTTAGTTTTATCATTGATTTCTAATTTCATTTCATTATGGTTTGATAGAATGCAGTGTAGTATCTCTATTTTTTTATTTTGTATTTGCTAAGACTTGCTTTATGGCATCAAATATGGTCTATTTTAAAGAAGGATACACATGCTGCTGGGAAAAAATGTATTTGCTTGTTGATGGATGGAAATTCTATATATGTCTGTTAAGTATAAATTATTGATTGTTTTATTGAGTTCTATAGTTTCTTTGTTTAGTTTTTGTTTGGAAGATTTATCCAGTGGTGAGAGAGCTGTGTTAAAATCACCTGATATTATTGTGTCATGGTCTATTTGATTCTTGAAATTGAGAAGGGTTTATTTGTTATACATGGGTGTTCCATTGTTTTAGGCATAGATATTTACAATTGTTATGTCTTGTTGATGTATGATTCCCTTAAGAAGTATGAAATTTTCTTCTTTATCCCTTCTGACTAACTTTGGTTTGAAATCCACTTTATCTAATATGAGGATGGAAACCTCTGCTTGTTTATGTGGTCCATGTGAGTGCTGTGTTTTCTTCTATCATTTTACCTTCAGTCTGTGGATGTCTTTTCCTATGAGAAAAGTCTCTTGAAGACAGCATATTGTTGGGTCTTTTTTTAAAATCCAATCTGTCAGTTTATGTCTTTTAATTGATTAATTTATTTCATTAACATTCAGGGTTATTGTTAAAATATGGTTTATATTTTTGGTCATTTTGGTTTATTTTTGGTTTTTATCTTGACTTGTTTTCTCTTGTGATTGGCTTTTCCTTTAGTGTAGTTACTCCCTTTGGTGATTTTTATTTTTGTGTTTCATTTCCTCCTTCTGGAATATTTCTGCAAGAATGTTCTGTAGTGCCAGCTTTCTCATTGTAAATTCTTTTAATTTTTGTTTATCATGAAAAGTTTTTATTTCATCATAAAATCTGAATCTTAATTTTGCTGGATATAAGATTCTTTGTTGGCATCCATTGACTTTTAGAGCTTGGTATATGTTTTTCCAGGACTTCCTAGCTTTGAAGGTGTGGTTTGACAAATCTGCTGAGATCTGAATTGGTTTCCCCCTATATGTATATACATAATCTGTAACTTTTCTCTTGACACTTTTAAAATTCTATTCTTATTCTGTATGCTAGGCATTTTCATTTTAATGTGCTGGTGTGTGTCTGTTGTAATTTTGTACATTTGCTGTCCTATAAGCCTCTTATATTTGATTTTCCATTTCATTCTTCATGTTTTCTGATATTATTTCATTGAAGAGATTGTATATTCCTTTGATTTGTATCTCTGTGCCTTCTTCTATCCCAATATTTTTAGATTTGCTTTTTTCATGTTATCCCATAATTTTTGAAGGTTTTATTCATGGTTTCTTACCATCTTCATTGCGTGGTCAGCTTTATTTTCAAGATTGTATATTTTGCCTTCATTACCTGAAGTTATGTCTTCCAAGTGATATAGTCTCTTGGTGATGCTTTCTATTAAATTTTTTATTTAGTTTATTTAGTTTATCTTCAATTCGAGGATTTTCATTTTTTCCAGAGTCTCTCTTTCTTGAAGTAATCTTTTGCTATCTGTATTTGCTCTCTTATCTCTTTGTTGGGATGATCAGTTGTTGCCTGTATTTTCTCTCTTATATTGTTCTATACTTCACAGATCATTTTAATTATGTACATTCTGAGCTCCTCCTCTGACATTTCATCTACTGTGCTGTCAATGGATTCTATTATTGTAGCATCTTGGTTTGTTTGGGGCATTTTCTTCCCTTTTATTTTTCCTATATTGTTCATTTGTCTTCCTTTCTAGTGGTACAGATCTGAGGTATTAATAGTTACTACCCTATAATCTTGTAGTGTCCCTACAGGTTACTGAAACCTCACCCTTAAGGGGAAGATGAATATTACAGAATCCAATGCAAATAATATGCAGCCTTAAATCAAATAACTCCTATTTAGACAATTACAGTTTTGTGGCAGTAAATAGAAATGATGTGTACAATTAGTATAAGTAGTAGATTTGTATATGGGTTTACAGTCTCTAATGGTGGACAAGGGGGGAATGTAGGATGTGGGTTTTATGAGGTGGAAGTAAGAATATGGAGATATTAGACCATAGGAAGAGTGAAAGAGGAATCAAGAGACATAACCTAGCAAGGATACTTCTGGTGTAACCAGGCCTGCAGTGACCTTGGTGATGATCTTCTCAGTCCTAGGTGTTGTCTCTGGATAGAAGTGGGCCTGAGAGAGATCCACACATTGGTAGATGAGGGGCTGCAGCACAGTTGGTCTCCTCCTCTGTGTGTGTAGCCAGAGTCAGTCTCCTCCTTCTTCTCCATGCAGGTGGCTAGGGTCTGTCTGCCTTTCTTTATTTTTTGTGTATCTACTACAGGTGTTTTTTTCTTTGTGGTTGCCATGAGGCTTATATAAAATATCTTATAGTTACAATGGTGTGTTATACTACACCTAAAATCTCTGCACTTTAACTTCTCCTTCTCCACATTTTATGTTATTGATATCACAATTTTCTGAAATTGAAAGGCTAAAAAATGATATTCCATGAAAATGGTAATCAAAAGGGAGCGTAAGTGGGTATACTTATATCAGACAAAATGGACTTTGAGTCAATATTGTTACAGGAGACAAAAAAGGTCTTTATATTATGAAAAAGGGGTCAATTCATTAAGATGATATAATAATTGTATACATACACATATACATATGTATATATATTTACACACACAAGATATATTCCCTGCTTTTATAATTATGTCAAAATGGATTCTACTGTCATGTATAACTAAAAAGAACCCCCCAAAAGAGTACCTAAATATATAAGTAGTAATAGAACTGACAACAGTACATATCAATACAATACCAGCATAGTAGTTTAATATCTTCACTTCCAACACTGGATTGGCCATCCAGATGGAAAGTGCATAAAAACAGTGAACTTTAACATTATTGTACATCAAACAGAACATTACACCCAACAACAGCAGAATGCACATTCTTTTCAACTATTCATGGAGCATCTCCAGAGATACTATATTAAGCAACAAAAAAGTGTTAAAATTTTAAGAAGATTGAAATTCTAGCAATATATTTCCAACCACAGTTATCTGAAACTAGAAATCAATAACAGAAGGCAAAATGAATAGTTCACTAATGCTATAGTTTGAATATAATTTGTCCCCATTAAAATTCATTTTTAGGCTTGGTTCCCAATGTAACAGTATTGGAAGGTGGTGGGGCCTTTACGAGACATTTAGGGTCATGAGGGAACCTTAAAATACATTAATGTTTTTCTCAAAGGAATGGTTTAGCCCTCCTGAGAGTTTATACTCCTCCCCATTTTCTTTTTTTGCATGTGCCAGTTTTGCCTTTCATCTTTGTACCAAGCATGGAGCAGCATGGGGCCCTCCTCTGAAGCCAAGGAGATGCCATTCCATGTTCTTAGACTTCTAGCATCCTACCAAAATAGACATGTTTTCTTCATAAATAATGTCGTCTTCTGCTATAGCTACCAAAATGGTCTAAGACCATTAATATGTAGAAATTAAACACACTTCTGAACAAGTGGATTAAAAGAGAAACCAACACACATACAAAAAACTTTAGCTAAATGACATTGGAAACAGAGAGAGCATAATAAAACTTAGGGAATGCAGCAACAGAAATTCTAGCAAGGAAGTTAATAATGATGAACACCTACATTAAGAAAAAAGAAAAATCTCAAATATACAGACTAACTTTACAACTTAAGCAACTAGAAAAAAAGAGAAGAAACTAAGAATGAAGTTAGCAGAAGAAAGAGAACAAAGGTATACTAGAAATACAATAGGGGAGATCACTGAAACTAACAGTTGGTTTTTGAAAAGGTAAACAAAAATCCAGGGATGGTGGCACACACCTATAATCCTAGCTTATCATAGGAAGCTGAGACAAGAGGATCATGAATTGTAGGCCACCCTGGGAAGCAGAGAAAGACCTTGTCAAACAAACACCTAACTAGACTAAAAACAAAGCTCTTTAAAGGAATAAGTGAAAGAGGACACATTATAATGGATACCACAGAATTAAAAAGTACCATAAGAGATTATTATGAACAATTATATGCCATCAAATAAGATAATCTGGAAGAAATAGGTAAGTTCCTAAAAGTATACAAGACACCAATAATGAATCATAAAGAAACAGAAAATCTGAAGAAGACAATTTATAGTGTTATCTAATTTATCTTTTAAATCCAGATTTGTTGCTGGATCCTGCACACTGATGGAGCACCATGAATGGGCAGGTGGTACAGAGCTGCTCTGCTCAGCCTTGCTGTGGAGAGTCAAGCCATGTCAGCTGCCAGTCCTACTTTATTGCAATTGCTGCTTCTAGTATAGTGAATGACTGACCCTGAGGGGAGTAGGATGAAGCTGCATGAATGTGATATTAAATCCACAGACATATCCACTTCTATAGTTCAAGCATTTTGAGTATCAATGTCATTTACTCTGTCCTATATCTAGTGCATTTGTCATTATGCCTGATTTGAATCCCTGTCCCCTACTTCTGATAGCAGAACTCTGCTTTTCCTCTCCTTGTCATTGCTCCTTCCTCTCAGACTGGCTGGTCCTTCCTGTTCAAGTCCAATTCCAGCCACCTTGGTAGGCTCAGGGGTGGACCTAACCTTGTCCAAGTCAAAATTCCCTAGAGTCATTATTGTCAGGAAATGGTCGGACAACTAAGCTCTTGCTTCCTCCTGGGGTATAGCTAGTTGGACAGAAGCTCGGAGTTTTGCATATGTTAAGGAGAGCCTGTCTACACTGAAGCCAGCACAGAGGAAAGCAGCCAAACCTTAAGACTGACACCAAAGAGCATTTTTGAACTCCAGGATTCTACTTTATCTCACCTACTAACCAGACTTTCCACTTCAGAGGGAAATGAAGTAATTCCCCTTTTCATTGAGCAAATTTGAATTGAATTTTTGTTATTGACTCCACTTAACTGCTAGAATTACCTTTCTCACCAAAAAGGCAATACAACTGGAATTCCATTCCTTTCTTTCCCCACTGATTTCAGCATTTTTATTTACCATTTCCCCAGCATTTATAACATGGGAATGATGTTGGTTGCCATGGACACAAAGAATTAAGACATACTGCTACCCTCAAACTCTCCATGCAGTAGGGGACATAGATGTAGAAACAGATTTTAGAAAAGCTGGTAAATATCATGATAAACTTCTCTCAAAGCATTAGGAGAAGAGGGGACACCTAATACAACTCTTGTAGTGTGGAATTGTGAGATGTGTCAAAAAAAATACTCTTGGCAAAGGTCACTTATGTGAGTTTTAAAGAATGAAGAGTTTTTCAAGTGAATGGGGGAGCTACGAGGCAAGGAAAACCTTCAGAGGGAGAAGATCCAGTGAGCAAAGTCCTGGTATTGTAAAGCATGGGGGTACTGGAAAAAGAGGAGAGCAAGGCTCCCCAACATTGGAGGCTGTGTGCCTACAGATCTTGCTTGCTAGCTGGTTTGGATGTTACTTCCACTGGGAGCCTCCATTTGCATCTCAAGGTTTTTTCATGATCCACTTTCTCAAGCCACAATGTGACCTTTACTTATCTACTGTGTGGTGGGTGGGAGATTGCGTTAACATAAAGGCTTAAGTTAGTACCAAAGTTAGAGGGTGGTGGATATTAAATTCAAGAGATAGTAATGAGACACATAAAATATACAAAGGTCTTGCAAAAGACAAGTAATAGAAGAAGTAAAAACAGAAAGAAAATTCTTCTTTGATATGTAACTTGCATACTTTCTTCTGCAACATAGCAAGTTTTTTCTTTAGTTCCTGTGCTAAGGACATCCTGAAGATTTCAACAGTCTTTAATTATTTAAATTCATTTTATTTAACATTGAAAACCATGTAACACATTAGATTTTGACATCATTCCAAGAAACTTTTAAAAAAACAGATTTTAATCTAAATTTTGCATTTCCATTTTCTGAGGATTGTTTTTAAAACTTTTGAGGATGTACTATTGAGTAGTTAAGTTGCATTATGTTTGTGTAATGTAATCCAAGAAATATAGGAATGCCAAAATTGCACAAGACTAGGTCAGAAAAAATTTTAAGAAGTTAAGAAGTATCTGCATGGAAATGTTGTCATACTACATGGTTATACTGAATATGAAAACAATATGATGACTTTGATATTTTGAAAGCAAAATTTAGGAAGCTAAATGATGAATTAGAAACAGCTAACATATCACACATATGGATATACACATTTCAACTAGGAAAATTACAAATTATCATAAAATTTTGATGATCAGAAAATGTTCTCTGTACCATTTCAACATTTTGAAAATTTGTGATACAATCTTCATGGCCCATATATAGTCTCTTCTAGTTTTTTTGTTTGCTTTTTTGTTTTGTTTTGTTGATCCTGGGTATTGAACCCAGGGGCTCTTAACCACTGAGCTACATCCCTAGTCCTTTATATTTGATACTGAAAAGGAGAAGGTTACACAGAAAAAATTTAAACTCTTCAGAGGGCCATCACAGTACTCAGGGTGCAGGTATATATGGAATCATCCATGATGGAGAAAGAATCAGTTGAAAGAATTAGAATGCACATAATTTGCCCAATAATGAACATTTAGTTCTGACTAATAAATATTACATGTCAGACACCAAGGCACCAAAATATTTCTGAGTAACTTCACAGTATCAAGAATAGTAAGCCAGGTGTGGTGGTGCATGCCTATAATCCTAGCACTTTGGGAGGCTGAGATAGGAGAATTGCAAGATCAAAGCCAGCCTCAGCAATGGCAAAGTTCTAGGCAACTTAGTGAAACCCTGCCTCTAAGTAAAAAACATAAAATAGATCTGAGGATGTGGTTCAGTGATCAAGTACCCCTGAGTTCAATCTCCAGTACCAAAAAAAAAAGAATAGCAGATTAAGAATAATTATATAAATACAAAATAATCAGCACTGGTAAGGTAAAATTCACATAATCTGGCTCCTAAAAAAAAAATTATAGAACAAATTCAAGCAGTTTGATTTACCTGTAGTTGGAGTCCTCAAATGATAGAAGAGAAAGAAGGAACAAGAAAAATATTTGAAGAAATAATGAGCAAATATATTTCCAACTTGGTGAAAAATATAAGTCCACAGATCTAATAAGTTCAATAAAAACCAAGCACAGGAAGAATAAAGAAAACTAGAATATGTAGAATAAGCCAGATCATAATTAAACTGATCTAAGTCTGTAGTAAAGAAAAATGTTAAAAGCACCCAGAAGAAAAAAAAGATATGTTATGTAAAGAAGAGAAATATAAGGATAGTATCAGATTTCTCATTTGAAACAATTTAAATTGAAAGAAATGGAAAGATATCCTATGTTCCTTGATTATAAAAATTAGTGTTGTTTAATTGTCCATAATGCTCAAAGCAATCTACAGATTCAGTGCAATCCTTATCAAAATCTGAATGATAGTTTTCAGAGAAGAAGAAAAAGAAATTCTAAACTTCACAAGAAACCATAAAATACCCCAAATTGCCAAAGCAATGTTAACCAAAAGCAAAGCAGTGGGCATATGCTTTCTTTTTTTGTTTTTTTATTAGTGCATTAAATGACACATAATAGTGCATCTATTGTGACATGCACAAAATTTGCTCTGTTTCATTCCAGAGTATTTCACCTTTTTTCTACTTCCTCCCTCTCCCTGGTCCCCTTCCTTTACTCTACCAGTCTGATTTCAAAATATGTTATAAAGCTATAGTAATCAAAAAAAATATGGCACTGACATAAAAACAGACATAGACCAGTAGAACAGAATGAAGACCCCATAAGTAAATCCATACATTTACTATCAACTGATCTACATTTAATTATTTGAAATCACTCTGTTTTTCTGCATGTGTTACAGGGAAAATACCTCTTTTTTTTTTTTTTTTTTTTGATATCCCAAATCAATATTGAGATTTTGCTAACTCTCCAAGACACAGCCCAGGGCACATTTGATTAGGGAATCTCTTACCCTTGTAACCTCTGAAGTTGAAACTTTCACCTCTTCTCAAAGTCTCCTGACCTTTCTTACTTAACCATTCCATTTTCTGGTTTGATTTCTTTTGTCCTTATAATGCATTAGATTTTTGAAATCCTGAAACTAGAGAGTTTCTTCTTCTCTACCACAACTCACATAGCATCAACAAAAGATTCTCAAATAAGGACAACAGGAGATGGAGAAAAACACAGAGACAAAGAAAACACAGAGACATTATCAAGTAAAGCTGGAGCCAGATGAGACAGTGTACTCTAATGGAGGAATAGTGACCTAGAACTATCTCCACAACTTTATTATATAGGGACTCATAATCATGAAGTTAAAGTATAAGGGCATTTAAAACTGGTGAGTTGTCAGAGGCTTCTTTTTTTTTTTTTTTTTTTTGGTACTGGGGATTGAACTCAGGGGTACTCGACCACTGAGCCACATCCCCAGCCCTATTTTGTGTTTTATGTAGAGACAGGGTCTGTAGGCGCTTAGCGCGCCTTGCCATTGCTGAGGCTGGCTTTGAACTCGCGATTCTCCTGTCTCAGCCTCCCTAAGTGCTGGGATTACAGGCTTGCGCCACCGCGCCCGGCTTGTCAGAGGCTTCTTTGTGTACTAAAAACTAGAAACATTTTTTGTAGCTATTCTACTGTTACAGTGCTAGGAACATTCTGCTGCACCTAGGAAACTCATTGTCCTGGGACATCTGATAACTGTTAACATCAGAGCTGAGAGTCAAGGCCAATAACATCCTTGTCTTTGTCAAGAAATATTTCCCAGGCATGGCTTTTGCCAGTGCCACAGGATCAGCCAATGGCCAGAGGCTCATCCATTCTCCACATCAATCCCTTTTATTATTATTTTTTAACTGCAACTAATGCATGTCTACTTAGAGGTGTTGGAACTGGAATCAGATGAGCTTGCAGCTGACTGTGAGAAAACAATACAGAATTAAAACTAAGGAAACACCCTATGAGATACCATGCAGTATGTTTTAGCATATTCCAAGGATTGAAACCACTTAGATCATTTAACCTTTTTTCTGCAAAAATGGTAGAAAATAACATAGAAATCTGACTTTTTTGTAAGACTTGGATGTAGCAGTACAGTTGTAAAAGATCAAACTAATATTGCTAAGATTCCAAATTTCTAATATATGCTTCTTTATCTTTTCCAATCTCATTGGGAGCTTGTCTGGAACAGGTGTTACACAAATAAGTTGATAAACAACACAGCATTGTAATTGTTGTCTGACATTAAGATTCTGTATCTGATCACCTAAAATTCATTATGGTAGCTTCTAAAGCATTTAACTTAGCTTCAAGTTTATTATCAATAGCCTCCTGATCTCAGAGGGCTCCTGAAGTATTTTGTGCTAAAGCATTGATGATGGGGAGTGTTGTCTACCTGTTTCCTTCCTTTTAAAAATTAAATAAAATTATTCTTTCCTTTTAAAAATGTTTTAAATTATTTTTATTTTATAATAAGCTACCTGTCCTTTGTCCCAGTCTCATTTTCCCATTTGAGTAAGAGAACCCTTACTGCTGGAAGGGGAAATGGATGATGACTGCTTTGGCTGCTTCAGGTTGAGAGAGGGCAATGTGGGGCAAACAGTTTGGATTTCCCTTTTAGGAATGTTTTGGGTCAGCTCAGGGGGCTGTGGTAAAATTCTGTTTCAGAGAGAACAGGTTGTAAAGTCATCTGAGAGGTAGGTGCTTCTATAGAGAAACAAGAATACATGAGTATTGAAATTAGACTAATACAAAATAAGCATTGCAGCATCTGGAACATGTCAATGAATATCATGATAATAGAATGCAATAATTTTTTACCAGAAGGTGCAAGAGCTAAGAAGTTGTGCCCATGATATGTGATGATATGGCCTCTATTTGGGAATATAAATCTTTAAGTATATTAGTTACATTGCCAGAGTTATCAGTAATGTAAATACAACACTTAAGGTTTTAATGTAATAGATGCTCCATAAGATATAGTTAAGATATATAATGTCATCTGATTTTTGTAAAATACCTTTTATTGGTATAGCCTGTGTGTTTAGTAGAGATCCTTTGATTTCTGTCACTTAGAGCTAGATAATCATACTAGTAAACATAGATTAAACTGCATATGTAGGAAGTTAGGAATATTTGTAGGCCTTAAATTGACTAAAAAAAATTTTTAAAGACCCTAATAGTCTTTTTTGATAGTTATTAGGCACTCCTGCCTAAGAATCCTTTTTACATAGCCTCCAGCTTTATTTACTCTTGGTGGGGCTGACACAGGTATACATCTTAAGTTACATTAAAATAATTATTGTCTTTTCTTTTAAAATGCCCAGGTATTGCTGTATTTTGGTTATAACTAGTTTTGCTATGTGTTTAAGACCAAGGTGGTCAAAATGACTTTGTTCCTATCTATTGTTAAGAATCAGTTGAGTTTTCTAAGGAGGTCACTCTTAGGAACTTTTGAGAAGTCTACTAGCTCCTCCAGTGCCATCTATCAGGATAGGTTAGGGTCTTGTTGGTCACATGGCTTCTCTAGGAAGCACAGGAATATTTTTCTCTTTAATGATCCTCCTCCTTGTAGAATGTGCACTAGTTGGCTTTTTGTTCCCCAGGGTCTCATTGATCTCCCTGATCAGGAATTCTTGTGGCCCAGAATTGCAAAGCCCTCAGAGAAGTCCATTTGTTTACTGGGTTCAAGCTGACCCAGAGGGCAAGAGCCAAATATTATCTATATTTTTCTTAGCCCTTTTATCTTTAGTCTCTAAGTTTTGGTTTTAAACATCCATCAAACTTGTTTCACCAGCCTTAAAGTAGAAGTACTGGGGTTTAAACTTAATTGTCTACAAATTTACAGTTATTTACCTCTACCATTTAATTGGGGTCAGTATTAGTACTGGAAATTAGCCTTATATCCTGTTTGTTCTATAGGTGATGGCCTGTTATCCTAAAATAACTTAGGTTGTTATATTAGAAGTTTATAATTCTGTAAGGCACTAACAACAATAGTTATAAAGTTTATAAGAAAATTTAAAATAAAATTAACCAAAATAAAAACATATTTTCATATAGTAGCTATGAACAAAGAAACATAATTTTTATAATTCTAATCCTTTACTTCAGACTTTAGTTTGAAGAATACCAGCTTAGTAAAATGTTCTTTTAAACATTATATTTTAAAGACTTGTATATTTGGAAGATATGAACACATTTAGTATAGAAATAAGCCAGTAACAGCACCACAAAATTACACTGATGTTTGTATATTAACCAAGTTTAGCTTTTAAAGAAAAACATTAGAATCTCTAGTGTAATGTAATGTAATATTTTTAAATTACAATTTTTGTTTAACCAGAGTTGTACAAACCCTAATTCCTTTAAGACCAGTTTCTCTAAATAATAAAATTTAACACAGATAAGAAATTATCTTGATAGATAGTAGATTAATGTTTTAAGAAATCCTTGTTACTTTAACACATAAAGGAATAAACTTTGGTTAATATCAGTACATTAATATTTGACCTTAGGAAAAAGCCTTAAGTAACTTTAACTGATCATGTTAATTATTTGTAACCAATTTAGTCACACACAAACTTTTTGAAAATGGATCTATAAGCAACTGACTAGTGAAGTTAAAAAGTTCCAGAGCAGCAGTTAGATGCCATAAATCCTTCAGAATGACTCTTGATTTTGTGGTCAAAATATTACTAACAAACCCTCCAGGAGTCATGAATTTATTATGAGGATATGCTAAATCAAACCTGAGACCTTTCCAGGACATATGACTCAGACCAGAGAATATTATGTCTTATAGGAACTAAATGAGCACAATCTAGCCATTGAGGAAAAATCCCCAGTTCTGAAGTGGTGGAATTAGGACAATAAGGAAATGGAGGGTGTCTGACAGAGTACTACAAGTGGAATTAGGAAACCCTATTTTAATGATAGTTTGTATATATTTTATCATATCCCAAGGACTGGAAACTGTGGCAACACAAGTACCACCATAAGATATCTTACATTTCTGGGACACTTATAAGCACCCAGTTTTTTGATAGACAATTAGGAGTTTCAGTCCTATATCCAGAATAAGTATAATTAAAGTAATGAGAGAGGATAATATGAAGGCCGGATTGAATCAGTCCAGATATTTAAAGAATGTGAGAGCCTTGAAATCCTCAGGTAAAGATATTTAAGGTGAAAAAGACATGTATATATGAAATCATTCCATTTTTTTCTCCCTGTACTATAGTGCTTAGGGAGGAACTTGTTAGGAAGGCAAGGTGGGGCCAGTGTGGTGGCACACATAGTAATCTCAGCAGCTCTGGAGGCTGAGGCAGGAGGATAGAGAGTTCAAAGCCAGCCTCAACAAAGGTGAAGCACTACACAACTCAGTGAGACCCTGTCTCTAAATAAAATAGGGCTGGGGATGTGGCTCAGTGGTCGAGTGTCCCTAAGTTTTATCCCCGGTATCAAAAAATAGAAAAGAAAAGTAAAAGAAATGAAGCAAGGTGGCAGAGTGCCAGAGCAGATAAGATAGTCTTTGAATTTAAGGGGGCATTTTGTTCTTTTTTTTTTTCTCTTTGTTCTTAAACCAGTTTTGAATCTCTAAGTCTTGTAAGTCTTGCAACCTCTGTAAGCTCTGTAAGCCTCCACAACATACATTTTAAATGCAATCCTAGGAGAGATAGAGAACTGGCAGAATCTAAGAAGCTGCTCTTCTGTGCTTGAGGGGCAAAACCTCATCAGTCTCCTACGGTATGTTTCCTTTGGAGATTCAGTCTATTAAGGTATATTTCCTTTGGAGACCCAGGATAAGTCTCATTGATAAAATTTAAAACTTTAGCAAGTTGATGACTTTTGATGGGACACCCTCAAGCTTTCAGCATTAGTCTAAGCATTAGCACATAAATATTTTTCTTCTGAGAATCAGTTCCCATGTTTTATACCCAGCAACTGATTCCCACTACAAATATGCACTCCTTACCTCGAAGTTTTGACAGTGACTACTTCTAATGTTGGGATCTCAAAAATGCAGACACATCCCAGGATCATCTACTCATTTGATTCTGTTTGAGTTCTCCTGTACTCAAGCTACTCATTGGGTGCCAGTTGCCACAACCCATGCAACATCAACAGAGGATTCTCAAGAAGGGGCAACTGGAGATGGAGAAAAATACAGAGACATTATCAAGTAAAGGTGGGGCCAGGGAGGACACTGCATTCTGATGGAGGAACAGTGACCCAGAATTAGCTTCACAAGTTTATTATATAGGGTCTCATAATCAGGAAGTTAAACTACAGGAACATTATAAATTGTTTAAATCTGGTGAATTGCCAGAGTCTTTTTGTGCACTAAAACATTACAGAACTAGAACCATTTTTTGTAACTATCCTACTGTTACGATGCTAGGAACATTCTGCTGCACCTAGGAAACCCATTGTCCTGGGACATCTAATATCTGTTAGCATCAGAGCTGAGAGTCGAGACTGATAACATCCTCGCCTTTGGCAAGAAAAATTTCCCAGGTTTGGCTTTTGCCAGTGCCATAGGATCAGCCAATGACCAGGGGCTCATCTGCTCTCCACACTTCTCTTTCTTGTCTGTATCACTTATATAAGTCAATGAGCATATCATGCTGTATTTGCTGCTGAAATGCTTCAAGGAAGTAGAAGGAAGGATCCAAGACTAAATATGAAGGGACTAACTGGGATAATAAAAATAGTATGTTTCTTATATATTAGATTACTTGTATACAATATCAGGTCTTATTTGTATATATTACCTAGATGTATAAGGAGCTACATCTTTAAGATAGAAAGATTGAACTCACTGGTTTTCCAATTGCGCTCTGAGAAGCCTAAGGGCTTTTGTCTGAATGCAGGGCTTCCCTGAGATCACCTTCTCTGTTCAACTAGTGCATTACTCCTTATTTTAGTCATTTTATATTCTAACTTGGCAAACATTTATTTTAAAGAAAAAGTTTCAGGCCAAGTACGTTGGTGTACACCTCTAATCCCAGTAGCTCAGGAGGCTGAGGCAGGAGGATTATGAATTCAAAGCCAGCCTCAGCAAAAGCTAAGCAACTCAGTAAGACCCTGTCTCTAAATAAAATATAAAATAGGGCTAGGAATGTGGCTTAATGGTCTAGTGCCCCTGAGTTCAATACTCAGTAACAAAAAAAAAAAAAAGGAGTTTAAAAAATGTTTGAGATCCATTCCACTCTACTTCAGTATTATGTGATTAACATAATACCAATATGTTGATAATATAGTCATTGACCTATTTACCCCACTGACCTCCAAGCTATACCCATAACCCAATGTACCAGTATCTTTTGTAGAGACTGAAAAGAGAAAAGAGTTGTATTTGGACACCACAGGTCCATTGACTTCTCAGAAACAAACAAACAACAAAAGGGTTCAAGGAAGAAGCAGAAAAATCTACTCAAGAACAATCCTATGAATTCTAAATACAAAGAGATCTGTATTCACAACTGATAAAATATGATACAGTACAGGACCCTGTTGGTCCTCTCCTCTGTAAGAAACAGTACTGTTCTGATATCTCAAGAGGTAGAATCTTTGGAAGCATCCACATGCTGTTCTTGGCATGGAGATTAGTCTCTTATCAGATGTCACAACCATACAGGTATCAGATAGGAACCAAAAAAGCCAGGTAAAACTTTTTTTAAATGACAGTATATGTAGTGTAAACACTACCACTGACTCTTGTTTGTAAATATTTCTTGAGAATTCCTAGAGATAACAGGAAGACCCTATTAGTGTGGGCTCTATTTAGCTAGGATGCATTTAACCATTATATGACTGTCTCCAAAGCAAATAATACTGAAGAAAGTTTTTCTAATCTAGAAAGAAACTTATACATTTATATAAATTACATTGCAAGTACTCTTATTATTTAAATAGTGGGATAACTTTCAGCTGAAGGAGTGATCCTCCTGAATAAGCATTTCCACGGTGTTACTTCTATATCTGAACTAGAGCTCTGGTCTTGTTCCCAGCCTCACCTCTGACTCATCATTGTGAAACTAAGAAATCATTTAGCCTCTCAGCACCTCAAAATCTTTTCTGTGAATGAGGATAATGGGTAAACCTTCTCTTGCTTCACTGAATTGTTGTGAAGTTTAATTAGGTAATGTTTGCATAGGCCTTTGAACTCTACTAATTAAAGTGATGTGTAAATATGGTGGTAAAGGTAAATATCCTTTTATCAGAATGCCTTCACTGAGCTATTTCATAAAGACTTAAAAAGATGACTATGATAGGAGGATCTATAGGGAACAGACTAATTTTTTTATTCATGTGAACTGAATTCTGAGATTGTCAAATTGACATATAAAAATACCCATTTGGGGCTCTAATTGGTGAGAACAAGAATAGAGCCTCACACTTAAGAGGTTACACCTTCAGATAAAGGAAATTTAATTCCTATGTTAGGTAGTAGCTAGCAATGAGCAGTAAAATGCATGACAAGGTCACACATCTTTAAATTACTTTAGGGTCTTCTTTAAACTATCCTCAGAGTGGATGGTAGTTAAATCAAATGGTGGTGGTTAATTTGTAGAAAATAAACAGAAGCAAAGGAGCTAATGGGAAGACACATTTTAAAAAAAGGACTAAAGATACAAATTCTTGGCAATGTCCATTGATGTTGATGTGAAGGTAGGAATTATGGCTATAGGTATCTTCATTTGTCTGGCAAGGAAGATTTCTTTGGTAGTGCAAGTGCACTAAGGTAACTTCTGACCTGTTATTGACCCCAGTGCCCACATTAACATGGGGTTCACTTGTATAATGAAGGTGCCCCTAAACAGAATGACCACACAGTTCCAGAGAGGACCAACTAAGGTAAACTCTCCACCACCCAACTTGAAGGCGGAGTTGAACACCTTATTGGCAGAGTACAGAAGTGTCCCCAGTTCTTCTGGTAAACATCAAACTAATAAATCTGGAGACAGTGTTTTCTCCATTATCGTTCTCTGCTGGGAGACAGTCTCTCTCCCTCTCTCCCTCTCCCTCTCCCTCTCTCTTTCTTTCTCTCTCTATCTGTCCAGTGCTTTCTGTTTAAGCCTTATTTTACTTTTACTTGACTTTCTCTTATAGAAAAGTTCTCTTGCATGACTTTTTGTGTCTGACTTTAAATTTTCTTTCAATGGAACACAAGAACTGAGGCTTGGAGTTTCAGCTGCGTGCTTTCCTGTGACACCTATAATGCACACTAGTGCCCTGTATGCTTTAGGTATTGCTATCATTTTTAAATGTTACTCTGCTTAGTATATTTTGGTAAGACAACTGTGGTAAATTACTTTACATATTTCATATAAGGAATCATAAAATCACAGATTTGTATAACCTATTGTGAAAGCAAGTGGTGTGATTCCTTGAAGTAGTGTTTTCATTAATCTATTTGTGAAATAGAGATTTCACTCAGATCAGAAAAATCTTCAGTAAATCTTACTGAGTTTTCTGATGAGAATATTGCCTTCATATAGTTATTCAAATCATTTTTGAAATTTTGCATTAATAATAGATCTTTTCTTCTGCAAAAAAATCATATATGGACTAATTAGCTTGGGGTAAACACATAACAAACTTATCTGTATAAACCTGCTTTGAGCTTTCATATATAATTATATCTGTAAGGTAGATTTTTTAATGATAAAATTATATGCATATAACAATTCAATTTCATACATTATGGAGTGACCAAGAATTTAAAACTGATTATATTTTATTAGAAACTCAAACAACTGATAAAAGTTCTGAAAACTACTAAATGTCAAAATAGGTATTTACAACATCAAATATTTCTATAAAATCTAATTGCAAGTTTATTATATTTTTAATGTTCTTCATTATCTATGTACTACAGAAACACATCTGCTGATGGGATCAACAACAAAAAGTATTTTGAACTGTTAGAAACTTCAAATTCAGAGTCTGGTTCATATCTTCTGACTTGAACATTCTACCTCAAATTCTTATCGGTATGGCAAGAGTGGAATTACAGGGAAAGTTCAGATTATTCAGGCCCTGACTGAGGACTTTTTATAAGTATGATGGTGCTGTAATCCCAGCAGCTCAGGAAGCTGAGTTCCAGGCCAGCTTCTGCAACTTAGCAAGACTCTGTCTCAAAATAAGAAAAGTAAAAAGGATTAGGATATGGATCAGTGGTAAAGCATCCCTGGATTCAATTCTGAGTACCCTCAAATTTTTTTAAAAGTATGAGGGTGCCCCCGTAAACCCCAGAAGGCAGTTGTATATTGATTATTTTTATCTAAAAAGACACTAAAGAAAACAAAGTACACATATAAAATTGTAAAATTTATAGTCACAGGAAACACAAAGATAAAACAGAATTTGAGTTTGCCACTATAAGGAACTAGGGAATGAATATTCGATGTATGGCTTTCTAGGACCTTAAATGAATCCATATCTCTATTCCTTGGGATGTTTTGACAGTGAGCATGAGTGTTTTAAAAATCATTTCATTCATTTTTTTTTTAGACTTTATCTTGTGGTTTAAGGGGGTATCATATAAATTTAGATAGAGGTATAAAGAGGTCAGTTAGAACCTGTATAGGTTCAGCCCCAATAATTTGTTAACTCAGTCACATCTTCAAAATTTTACCCACAAAAATTCTGGCACCTCTTTGGGATCATCAACTTAGGCTCCGTCTAGACATTTATGTACAAGTAAATTTAAGTCAATATCCAAGGTAGCTGTGACTTTATTACGAATAAGGAGTCTCTATACATATGGTTCTGTTCTGGGCCAAGATATGAGGAATGTCTGCAGATTCAGAGACACCACCCTTACATAATTTGTTTACTCTAAGGAAAAGTTGAATAATAATAGCAGATTTTTAGGCTAATAAAATAGTACTCACATCAATCAAAAGGTTGTCTTTTAACTTTGTGAGAAATTCCTCCTGGTAAATTTAAGGGTAAAATGAGAAACTAGACATTTGATTTCTCTTTAAATCATTTTGATTCTCACAGCCTTCAGTTTTAAGTATTTTCCCCAAATATTTTTCTGTTTACAGTATCTACAAATGTCTTTCTCAAGTGACTCCCCTTTTTGTGTTTGATGGAGAATATCTAATTTTTTTTTATGTGTAAGTCAGTGAACTTATTCTAAGTTTTCTTAAGTTTTTGCACTAAGGCCTTTTCAAATATTCAACAGGGTAATAATGGATGTCCATTCTAGTTTTTCTTGTGAATTAACTCTTCTACTTCTGGCTTAAAATCACTCACAAAAAGTGAGTAGAAAGCTGAGCCTTCATCTGTATCAAGATTTACTTGTGAATGTTGTCAAAAGATAATAAATAGCCTATACCTGAATTCCCCAACGGATCAATCCTTTCTTTGCTTACAGAACTGAATAGAATCTACTCTATGTTCACAGGAATGCTTTTGGAGATGGCTTCCAAAAGATGTCCAATATCTACAGTTTCTAAATCCCTCTGTTTTCTTACAAAATTTGAGTCTTTGAATTCTGCCTTTCCATGCAATTATTTTGCACCTGAACATATGGATTACTACATGGAGGTTTGGGAGCCACTATGGTTTGGATGTGGTTTCAATGCTTTCCAAAAGCCCATGTGTTAAAAGCTTGTTCTCCAGAGTGGCAGTATTGGGAAGTGACAACACTTTCAAGAGGCAAGGACTAATGAGAGGGTCTCAGATCACTGGGGGCCTGCCTTCTAAAAGGATTACGTCTCTTGTAACTGTTGGTAGTTCTCAAGTGTAAGAGTTTATATAAGGAACAAGCCTTTTGCTTCTTACTCTGTCTGGTTTTCTGTTTGAGATGTAGTACTTCTTTCCCTATACGTTTATGCCAGATGTGATGCCATCTGCTGTTAGGTCCTTACTAAAGGCCAAATGGGGCTTGCCCACTCTTGGACTTTGAACCTTCCAGATGTTGAGCTAGATAAACCTCCTTTTCTTTATAAGTATTATGTCTTACATATTTCATTATAGTGATGTGAAGCTAAAACAAAAGCCTGGGTTATAATATGCCTAAAACTATTCCTTATTCCTCTGTAAATTCTATGGCAGGTAGGTTTTGGAAAAATGGTAACAAAGAATTTTAGCTCCAAATAAGACTATGTCTTAAAATCAATAGTGAGGTGCTTTAACTTTATGAGGTTATTGTTCTTGAGGGACTTCTGTTCAGCCAAGAGGTAAGATGAACAAGTCAGAAAGAGATGGAGAAACAGGGTGGGAAAAGAGAAATTACAGGATAAAGACCATTAGCTTTGTGTTGAGATTTGAAAGAATCTAAAAGGGAGATTAAGTTTTTCACTTTTTTTCCTTAGCCAAGGACTCTATTAAGGGAACAATTTCTGAATACCTTTGGATACTTCTTCAAACAAATTAAAAAATGCAGACTATTGGATGTCTGGAATTTTATCCCTTTATGTCCTTAGGCTCCTCTCAAATGAATATTTTTGTTCTGGTCAAAAGTTCTTTAAAATGGCTATTACAATTTTAAATTTTCTTCAGTGAAATTATGCCATTTACAAAGATAGTAGGTATAATAATTTGGGTTATGGTGTAAATATACGTAAGAAACAGAAGTCCATATCAGAGAGAAAATGGTCTTGGGATTAGACAGAAGACAATACTGAAGAATCTAGGAATGGTCAGTTGAAAGTACTGATTGTTGCCTCCTGCCTCAGCTCCCCATAGCTAAATGGTGAGGCTCTACAGTTACAAACTTGACTAATTTGCAGTTCTTCGTAGACGGTAACGTCTGTGGAGATATAACAGACAAAACAAGTTAGAGAAGTACTCCAAGTATTTTGCTAAATGAAAGCAACATTTACCAAATAATTTTCTGAAGTTTAGTAAAAGCTTCTGAACTTCTCAGTCCTCAGTGTTGGTTTGAGAAATGGATTCATCCTCCTTACACCTATCAACCTATCACCCTCCTGTGAACTTCCTTTTTATAAAGATACAGAAAAAATGATAGAGACAGAGATAAATAATATTGTTAGTAGGGAAACTGATTTCCACCAAGAATAAAATATTTTTAAATCTAATCAGATAATCAAAGAATTTCAAAAATAGTTCTTAATTTACAGAAAACAAAATAAACTCAGCATTTAAAGAGCTTCCATTAAATGAAATTGGAGTTCGGGCTCAACACAAGACTTAACTCATCATCACAGTCAGATCAACTGCTCTTCCTCTATGTCCCCAGAAGGCTTGAGAGGCCACAGAGATCCTTATAGTTTCTAAGTTGAGGTTTTGTTTTGGATCGTGGTCAAGAGAAGTTCTTGAATAGGTGTTTGTCAGTCCCCAAAGTTGTTGGATACTGACTCCTTCAAAATGTCACACAAACAATCCATTGCTAAGACAAATTTGAGTTTATGGCTACTACAGCATGGATGGCAACTCCCTCAACAGACACAGTAGCAGGGGTGTGCTAGATCAGCTCCTATTATCCTACAAAGTTTAATTCTGAGCATCTCTTCCCTATTTTATGTTCAGCAATGTCACATAGATTGAAAATAGGCATGGTAGGACTATTTACATGACAAACATCATTCAATTGTAGAAATCGTGGTTCCCGTATCCACACTCCTTAGAGAGCTAATTTATTTTAGCAGAATCTTGGCATGTGAAGGCAAAGTCAGGATATTTTTGATATGTTGGAGTTTATTTAAAGGCAAGTTTTTTTTCCCCAGTGGGAACTTGATTACCATTGGGTTAGGATCATAATATAAAAGTTTTGGGGGATGAGCATAACAGTAAATAATTTTGAAGCAAAGGTTTCAAAGTCTTAGAGAATGAGCCATTGAATGACATCTGGGTCCACCTTCTGTAGTTTCCACAGCCTCTCAATAGTTCAATTGAACTTATCAGTGGATTAACTCACTGATGAGGTCAGTACCCTCATGTTCCAATCACTTACCCAAAGGCCCACCTCTGAACATTGCTACATTGTACACTGGGAACCAAGCTTTCAACCTATGAGCCTTTGGGTTATATTCTAGGTCCAAACTATAAGAAGCCCCCCATTTCCTAAAGTTTTCACCATTTCTTCTTAGTGCCACAGGCTAGCAACAAAGCCATCAGCATATGGGCCCTTGAGGAACATTTATGGTGCAAACCATAATGCTAATATTATTTCTCTCCTTTCTTAAGTAGAGCGATAGGGTCAGAAGTCTACAAAGGCTCAGCAATAAATTAGCTGGAAAGAGAAAGAAAAAGCTTTTTACAAATGTTTGAAAAGACAAAGGAGAATGTTTAAATCTTAGGATTGGAAGTCACCACTCTTACAAAGGTTCATAAATATGGCAGAGCCTTAAAGGAGACCCAGCTGCTATAGCAATCTCAACACCAAATGACAGCTGAGGACTTAAAGGAATCCCAATATTTCTACTGCTTTTTATGAGTCTGGTGAGACAGAACACTTACAATAAATTAAGCAGAGCAGATTTATTTCTCACAGAAAAGCATCAAGAATAAACAGAAGCCTAGGATCCATGGCAAGCCAGTCCCCCAAGGATCAGGAAAACTGCTCTGAGAAGATGGAATCTCTTCTGTGCCTGTTCCACTTTGGCATAGCTGAAGGACCCTCAAAGTATTCCACTTTGAGCACCGCTGGGATTGCTGAGCTTCAAGCATTGCAGAACATCCTGTTCTCAGAGAGACGAAGACAGCCTGGGTTGTCCCAAACATTTCCTCCTTATCTCAAGATATCCCATTTTTGGCACATTGTGAGAATTACAAGTGGGAAGGGATAGAACTAGGTTGACCAAGGTCATATGTGGAATCTATCCTTCATAACTAAACTTCCCAATTCAATTCCTTTACCCTATGCTGAATATTTCTGTTGAGGAATAAGGATAGTAAAAAGTTTCTATTTGTGGCACATTTTATTCTTCTTAAGGTTTTTATATTGGGCTAATTCTACTCTCTTCCTTTGTTTTCCTTTTTTCTTTCATTCTTCTCTTTGAAACCATACAGATTAAATCTATCCCTTATTCAGTTTAACATTTTGAAGACACCACCATAATTACTGTTATTATTTTTGTTTTTATGGTCTTTTTCCCTTGAAATAAATAGCCTGAGTTCATTCAAATACACCTCTGTTTTAAAGATAGTCAATGTGCACTACTTCCGGTCTGTGACTGTTTCTTGCCTTCTGTGAATTATACGTTAGGGTCACTACAAAGGGAGCTTAAATATACGAACACTATAAATCAACATACTGCTTCCTTCATTGAGAAAGTCAAGCTATGAAAAAAGGTGGATTGATTAAACAGTGTGTTTAGGAATATAATTTTTTTCCTCTTATTGTTTAAGCTTTTCATATTGCTATAGAGTAATAATAAACAGTTGAACCAAACACTTGAACAATTGAAATGAACTATAGACCTGTTCTAATCATTTTACTCTAAAACAGCCTCTGGAATACAACCAGATTTTCCAGAAAGAGTCTGCTAAAAATGTAGTAGAAAATATTATACCCTTACATCTTATTATGTAAAAATAAGTAGAAATAGAAAATAGTAGTAGAAAATATTATACCCTTACATACCCAATTTGTCTTAGTTTTTAGTGAATTTTCAATTAAGTATAGTTCCTGGTAAGAATTATACACTTTATTTCCCTTGAAATTATTCTTACTGCTAATAATCCATTGTTTCAAAGTGACAACCTACTACCTATCCTGTTTAATTTTATATCATTTGCGAATGTGGGATATTCAACTATTGATGTGTTAAAACAAAACAAAACAAAAAACCTAAAACTCAGCCAACCACTTTTTTAAAAAGAATTTTTACTGAGTCTGTGGTTCAACTGGTCAGTTACAATAGTCTTGGTTCATTCTGCTGATCTTTCTGGGATTATTCAGGCATCTGCCATCAGCTAGTGGTTGTCCAGAGACTGATCAATCTAAGTGCCCTCAGCTGAAATGACTCATCTCTGCTTCACAGGACTTGTAACCTCCAGTAGACTAGCTTGAGCTTGTTCTCATGGTTGTGACAGGATTCAAAGAGAGATAGGAAGCACATGAGATCTCTGTACAGATCAGCCCCACCCTTAGCATAGAGAGCAGAACAAAGTAGAAAATAAATCTGGAGGAAGACAAAGATAAAATAACTATCATCATTTTAATGTCTACTTCCAAATTCTTTATAAAATTTTGAAAATGGCACTGATGAATATTTCTCTTGAAAGACCTCATTGGACCTCAATAGATATACAGATGCACTGAAAGATCAATCCCAAGGTAGAACTTCCAGCTGAGCTCAGTCAACTCAAAGAACCATGAGACATAATGATAATTGTTTTTTTAATCCACTAAGTTTGAAGATGGTTTAGTAAGCATTTATTTTAAAAATTTGAACCTTAGTCATTGTTAGCTTATGCTATTGTACTTGAAATAAAGCTTGACAATAGTTATAGGATATGTGATGATATAAGATCTGTATAGTTCTACCTTTTCAACCAGAAGGAAGCCATAGTAAAGACATACCTTATGTCTTTCAGAATAATATACATAATGAGTCAAAGAAACCAAGGGAAAAGAAAGGATAACATTTCATATTTGGAATTAATAAGATGCCACTATATAAGTGGCACTTTACCATAAACCTAGGTAATATGGCTTATTATTATCCTCATTTCCCTTTTCTCACTCCCTTCTTTTTTTATGTCCCCAATTTCTGAGTAGTTTTCATTCCATTTCACTCCGTATCAGTAGGAGTCTGTTTCATGTCCATAATCTTCTGATGCTATTTATATTACATGAAATACAAAAGGATGCTGTTCAAACAGGTATCCATATAAAGTCAGGTAAGCAATCTTTAAGGTGAGAGAGTACCTCTTGGCAGAATTTCAATCACAAAAGACTCCATATGCTACTTTAATCATCTTTGTTCTTCTGCCTGATCAGAAATAGCCAGAATGCAGTTGGCCTCTTACAAATAGTATATGTTATGTATTTTTAAAACTCCTTGATGACAGAAACATTAGATGTACAAACCTTTGTTATACTCAAGGATAAAATTTGAGTATTACTTAGAGTGTTTCACGACTCCATATTCTTTTCAGGTATTCCAAAGCTGATTACATCTGATATGGTTAAAGAAGGTGCTGCTGTAATTGATGTGGGAATCAACTATGTCCAGGATCCGGTAACAGGAAAGACAAAATTAGTTGGAGATGTGGACTTTGAAGGTAAGAATCAAATACCTTTTGAAAAAAAAAAGAAAAAGAAAAAGAAATTCTACTTTGCATGCTTTGAAGGTAGAAATAAAAACTTCCAGTTTTGAATGGACATCGTTAAGTTATTAATCATCAACAACTCTTCCCTCTGAGGGAAGAGTTTAATCATACTTGCATCATCTTCCCTCCCTTCCTCCCTCTTTCCCATCTTTCCTTCTTTTTTTTTTTTTTTTCTTCCATCCTCCCTCCCTTCTAATTGTACCACTAATCTTTGGTTTTAAGATCAGATTTCTTGTTGTGCTGTTTTAGGGCAAGAATTCAGCTGACCTTTTAGAGACTTGTGCATTATTTTTATTTTTTGGAGTAGTGTGATCTTTTGCTACATTTAGACATCTGTGTTCTCTACTCAGCCATTTATTCTTAGATTAAGAAGTGATCTTACGGTATGTTTGGCAATCCAGATTATAGTTCAGATCTACTCAGTTGTCTGGATAATTGAAGATGATGTTCTTCATTTATGCCTTACAGAGGATAAACAGGAGGAACTAGGCTAAAATTTCTATGACCAGTGAAAGATTTAAGATAGTAAATATGTAGTAGTAAAATAGAATAATTCTAACCAAAGAAACTTATTTCTACTGATGAGAAAACTGAGCCCCAAGAGAGATATGTTTCATGATGCTAGACACCCTAAACCAGTTTTACTTCCAATATCTTTGTCAGATCTTACCTATATTTAGGTTTTCACAATAGCCTAAAAGTCTAAGATATGTACGAAGGTATTACTATAGTAAAGTGAATGGGAACATCTTCATATTGGAAGTACTTTATGTAAAAGACTGATCATTATGACCAAAAAAAGCAGGGCTACATGAAGCTTTTTTTTTTTTGTACGAGGGATTGAACCCAGGAGCACCACTGAGCCACATCCCCAGTATGGCCCACCCTTGTTTATTTTTGATTCAGAGACAGGGTTTCACTAAGTTGCTGAGGCTGGATTTGAACTCGCAGTCCTGTTTCAGCCTCCCAAGCTGCTGTGATTACAGGTATGCACCAACACCTGGCTATGTGAAGATTTTATTAGTTCCAGGGATGCCCTTACAGACAAACTGAAACTATAATGAGATATTTAAAATTCAGATATTTTATTTTTAAAACTATACTTTAAAATTAAAATGTTCAACATCCCTAGCAATCAGGAAAATGGAAATCAAGCCTACACTGAGATTGCATATAATCTATATGCTATAATGACAATTATAGCTATAATGACAATCATCAAGAATACAAATAATGATAAATGCTAGTGAGAATGTGGGGAGAACGGTACACTTGTACATTGTTGATAGGATTTAAAAACATAATTTCACATTTTAAATTTTTACTTGGAACCTGGTCTTCAGCTGATAGTTTACCCAAGTCCTAGGATGGTGTTGAACAAAATTTTAAAATGTAGACAGTAAGAAGGGTCCTAGAGTATTGACCTCAACATGAGACTCTAGGATGTAATAGGGACTAGATTCAGGTAAACAATTTGAGCTTGGTGGTAAAGAAAAACCTAATGAGACATACATACAATACTTGCAGCTCTTATGCCCTAGGAGTTTCCTAAGGCACCCTCATACTTTTTACAGAATGGTGAATAAGAGCAAAGCACAGATAGACCTTATCAAAGAATACAATACTCCCCTTATAGGCTCTAATTCATAGGGTCCCCAACATGGATCCAGCAGGATGAGTGTGCAAGTGTGTGTGTGTGTGTGTGTGTGTGTGTGTGTGTGTGTGTGTGTTGCATGTACATGCTGAGATTCTTAGGAAATGACCTTATTTCTTTATTTTGTCTGTCATGTTCAGTGATTCCAGTCAGATATCGATAATTTATTTGAATTTCTCAACTCATATGAATAAAGATGCATTTCATTTTAAAACCTGCATGTTATTTTCTGCAGTGTCATTCTGTTTCTTGATAACATTATAGTTACTATGTGTTTATTGCAAAATCACCATATACTTATGATGTACTAAGATGGCACTGACAGCATAAGATAACTGGATCAAAAAAAAAAAATGCTGGCATGTTTGCGATTCACAACCTTGACTGTGCTTGTAGGGCAAGCTTACCTAGTAGTTCATCGTATTTTATAAGACTCTTTATAGGGTATTTCATTGGTCTCGGGTGATTTCTGTGCTTTCTTGTATTTTAACCAAGAATAGTATTTTGTTCATGAAGGTATGCTGAAAACATTATAAAATGAACATTTTGGGGTGGATGTATATGCTCAGTGGCCAGATAGACATGCACTTAAGCTTGCATATTGCTCAACTTGGTATTTGCTACATCAAATCATAGTTCTTTGTACTTAATGTTTAATAAAAGAAGATGTTTTTAATAAAATTTTTTAAAGAAAATGGTAAAGAGAAAAAACAATATAAAATGAATAGGAAAGGACATTGGACTAGAGGACCAAAGAGGTTATTTTAGACAAGCACCGTTGTCTGATATCTTTGCAACCTCTCTATGTATTTCAGTGTTACGGTAGTTATCCAGGGTTCTGTTTTCCTGGCATGCTCAACCAGGAAAATGTAATTATATTATCTCATATTATCACAAGAAGGAGGCTGAGTATAGTATATGAAATATTTTGAGACAGAGAGGGGGACCACATTTATGTAACTGTTATTAAGGTTTATTTTATAATTGTTCCATATTCTATTAAACTCTTACTGTGCCTTATTTATACATAAAACTTGATCATAGGTGGTATGTATAGGAAGAAACATTATATAGAGAGTTGGGGAGTATCTGCGGTTTCAGGCATCCACTGGGGGAATGGGGTCTCAGAACATATCCCCCATAGATAGGGGGACTAATATATATCAATGGGTCCCTTTTAGCTTTAATGTTTGCTACATCCTGGACATTGAATAAGGCACTACCAAATGATCATGTAAAAACACAGAAACTCTTAGGCCAGAATTTCCTGATCTTGTCATAAAATACGCCTATATGATTGCTAGTATTTTTTCTTGCTGCTCTGTTGGCTCATGGAGCCAGAGCTCTAAGGAAGATCAGGACTTGGTAAAAAGGCCTTGCCAGTGAGGCCATGACTCAGTCACCATATGAGCAGGCAAGTGATAGGTTTTGACATGTTGTTCTTTAGGTTGTTCACAGGACTTAACCTGAGGTGAGGGATGATCCCCCAGCTAAAAGGGAGGGACATTAACTTGGGTTATGCCACAAAACTCATAGGTAGCATTTGGCTGCAAATTGCCACAGGGAAAGTGTGGCTGCTTTGTGAGTATCGATGAAAGTTTCGCTATAACTACTGCCAAGATAAACAAAACGGATGTAGGTAAAATCAAATGTTGAAATAAATTCCTTGCAGAAATGTTTGGCTCATTAATAAAGGAAACAAAGCAACCCATTTAAAATAGATTACATTTATGGGAATGATTTATTGACATAAATGAACAAATTGGTTGTGACAAAAAGGATAAATGATGTCCCAGAGGAAGTGGTGCTGGTGTAAAACTTCATACTACGTGAACTTTCAGAAACATTTCATGACATTGAAAAGACAAAGGATAAAAATGATGGAAGTTGATGCAAACTGAGAAAGGAATCTGGGAATTTGCCAAGGTAAAGAAAAGTTGTTTTCTCCAAATAGTAAGTTATATGACCAGAAAAAGACAATCACCAAATTATTCTTGACAGGAGTTTTCAAAGAAATAAAATACTTATTTTCAATGTTTCTAATGTTTTAAATTATGGTACCCTAAAAATTTTAATATAATAGTAATTATTTTCTATTCCTTATACATCTATAAATCATAGTAAGAGACTTTTTAATGTTTTGGCAGAAGTTTTTAAAGATCATTGAACGAATATAATTTCCTCTATTGATTATCAATATTGTTTTTCACTATATTAACAATCATTTTTATGGTCTTACAGTACTGTGAAAACTGAGGACTGCTATATTTATCTCTATATAATCAAATATCATGAAATTAGTGATCAGGTAGTTCAGATTTATATCCATTGCTATCATCGCCACTCTGACAGGATTATCCAATTTGTTCGATAACAGTTTCTCACTATCATGTACTATCCATGCAGGTTGTTCAGTGTTTAGCAGTTTTGTAGAGAATCAGTGCTTGTACTTTGCCTCCATATAGAACCAAATTGGGCCTGCTGTGCAATGTCAAGTCTCTCCAGGTGCTTTGAGAAATAAATAGGGCCTTAAATTAATAATATTTTGTTTTGTATTGATCCCCAATTACATCTCAAAATGATTCGTCACTGCTTCCAGCCCATGACAAAAACTTACCTTCAATTACCTAAACAGATCTACCCTACCAACTTAAGACATTAAAAGAAACAGGGGTGGGGGTTGTAGCTCAGTGGTAGAGCACTTGCCTAGCACGTGTGAGGCAGTAGGTTCAATCCTCAGCACCACATAGAAATAAATAAATAAAATAAAGGTATTATATCCATCTAGAACTAAAAAAAATTTAAAAAAGAAGAAACAATATTTAAAAGCATTAATGACTAGATTATTTTTATGTCTAATCGCTACCAATCATCATACAATGAATAATGGCTTTGAAAAATTTGGATTTGCTATATGTTATTAATTTTTAACAGTGGGACCTACTTGCTTTCACCTACACTTTCTTTAACCATTTTCTATTGTAGCTTTGAAGTAAACTATGTATTTCTGACAAAGAAGCCTTTATTCTCAAGCAGGAGAATCATGAATGAAGCAAGAGCTTATGTGATATGAGTGACAAACAGCTTCTTCTGAATAACAAGCTGGAAGATAGTTTCTAGTGCTAGTCTCAGACGCTCATAATTACTTTGTTTTTATAACTGCAATTCACCAAATGGATTTGGTCAGCTGAACAGTCTAATTAACGACTTCCCATGCTGTTAATTCAGTTGCCCTTGCTCATGCTGGTGAACTCTTGGGCCTCATTTACACCTCATACCTAACACCCAGATGTTTCTATAGCCTTTTGAAGCTTTAATAGCTTTGTTTCAGTTTTATGATGCATTCCACAGGGATTGAGATGGAATGAAAAGAACTGGAATGTCTGCTACTTATTACCTGCCATTCCTCCTCCTTGTCTTCCAATCTGGACCACACCTCTTTACTGGTCTAAACCAAAATGGGGAAAAATAATGCACGGCAGAACTGGTAAAAAGAAAGCAAAGAGATAGAAGGGAAGAACAATGTGTGGGCATTTTTCTCAAAATCAAAATAGGTGGGGTTAATATCTAGGGTGAATTTTCCCTCTGCATTGTTTTAAAGTTATAGGATAGTAAATAGAAATTTAAGAGATAAGTGTCAAGTTACCTTAAACTGTTGATAAAACTGATTTAAATTGTAAAAATAATATCCATATTTTATAGAAAAGAAGGTCCACCTCTCTTATTATTATGTTTGTTTTTAACTCTAGTTGCTTCTCGATATTTTATATATACATATTTTATATAGCTTGAGGAATATATGACTTATGCAGTTGTGCACTTTCAGTGCTAAGTCTCTAATGCATAGTTATGTTCAGTGAATTTATCATGGTTTACTCCACCCTTTCTTATTAAATACTTAGGTTGTTTTTAATTTTTCCTCTAAGTTTTATGCATGAATACAGGTTAAGCTGCTATAACAAAGGAACACCAAAATATATTAACTCAAGATGATTTAGCTCTGTACCATCAATGTTGGAAGTTAGGCAGGTAGTCAAGAGAGTAGGGCAGTTCTGTTCATTCAGGGATACTATTTTGATCCATCTTAATGTTTGTAATAGTTTGCTGGAGCTGCCAAAGCAAAATATGACTGACAGCATGGCTTAAACAACAAAAATTTATTTCTCATAATCTTTGAGACTGAAAGTACAAGATCAAAGGGTCATTGGGGTTATTTCTTTTGTGTTCTCTCTCCTCAGCATGTAGATTACCATCTTCTCCCTGTATTTTTACACTGTCTTCCCTGTGTACATGTCCAGATTCAGATTTCCTCTATTTCTAATGACATCATCATATTGAACTAGCTCTTACTATAATGACCTCATTTAACCTTTTTACCTCTTTAAAGATTCTCTCTCAAAATACAGTCACATTCTAAAGTACTGGGTGTTAGGACTTAGCTTATGAATTTTGAGAGGACACAATTTAGTTTATAACACTGTTCTACCTGCGTATTGTCCTGCATACAGTTGAAGTTGAAATGCCTTTTCATTCACATTCTCTTCCATGGGAAGGTGAGAGAGAGAGAGAAAGAGATCAGGGCAAGTAGCTCCACCTTTAAGAAAATTGAACTCAAAGTTTCATGCATCACTTCTGTTAATGTCCTGTGGACCTGACCTGTGGTCATGTATGGGAGTGAAAGGGACATAGAATTCATGTTTTCTAGATTGGAGATGATACTTGGGTGAATGATAATCCACCCTATACATAAGAACATGAAAACTAATCTCTTACTTGGAGGGAAAAAAGAAAGAGATATTTTTATCAACATCCAAACATCAGTTAATCTATGTATTCTGAATTAATTCAGTTGCAAAAACCCTAGGGGACAATCTCATCATTGCTTGCTTTCTAGTTGGTTGCAAAGCATGCTCTACTTAAAATGCCTTCTTGCAGAATTGGTGGAAGCTTACCTAGTAGTTCGTTGTATTTTATAAGACTCTTTTTCTCATAGCGTATTTCTCATAGGGTGTCAGTTCTCATGCTTATAGTATTAATCCTGAACTTTCTGTAGGTCAAAGGTATAGAGCTTTGCAATAAAATTTATGTAAATAGTATAGCCTCACCTCAACATCTTCAGTTATAACTAAACTCACTTTATTGTTAAATAATTAATAGAGATTGGTTACTTTTGTCCACTATATGTCACTTTGAAAAGTGTGTTAAGTTTCTTAACAGCTTTCATTTTTCATATTTCTGTTGTTAACAGACTTATTTTCAATCTTTTGATCATTACTGATGTTTTTAGTTTGACTCTTTCAGTTCTTCAATTCAGATTCATTAATTCAATTTCTGTTCACAAACCTATTGAGTACCTACCTAATGTGTTAGGCATTGTTATAGGCCATTGGATTATAACAGTGACTTAAAGAAACAAAATCCTTACCTACAAGTAGCTTACATTCTGGTTAGAGGAGATAAGATAATAAATAAATGCATACATTTATATGTAATATAATATAATATATTATAATATCATGCATAATTCAGTGTTTAGTATTACAAAAACAAAGCAAGACAAAGGAGCCAGAGAATGATGAGGTAGAGTTGCTTAGAAAAGGTGGTTAGGCAAGGCTCACAGCTAACCTTAACAAAATAGGGGAGAGAATCATGTGGATTTATGAGGAAGGAACATTCCAAACAAAACAGCAAATGCAGACTGTGGGACCATTCTGGACAAACACAGCAGCTAACTATGAGGAGAGGCATGCTTGGTGGATTTGATGAGCAGCAAGTGGGCCGCTGTAATTAAATATAGTAAGTAAAGGGGGACAAGATAGGGGGGAAATCAGAAACGTAGCAGGAGAGGTGGCACATCATGTGGGGCCTTACAGACCACAGAAAGGAATTTGGATTTTACTCTAAGTACAACGAATACCCATTAGAGGATTTGGGGCAAAGAAATGACATTGGACTTGTATTTTAAGAGTATCACTCTGAATGGTGCCTAGGCTTTGGAGAGGTAAGAGTGTAAATAGGGGTACCTGTTAAGAGGCAATTGCAATTATCCAAGTAAGAAATGATGGGGTGTGGACCAGGGTGGTAATGGGTGAAGATGTTAAGAGGTGGTTAGATGGTAGATATAATTTAAAAGGAGAGTTGGAATGATTAGTTAAATGATTAAATATGAGGAAAAAGAAGCTAAGTATGACTCTAAAGGTTTTGGAATAACCAAGAGTAGAGGTGCCAGTTCTATAGTCCTCTTGGGGTGAATCTTAAAGGTTAATTTCACTGAAGTATGTTATTTCTGCTTAGGGTACAGAGTGGGCAAAGGGAAGAAGGGGCTCTTAACAGGTAGAGAGAGTGGCAAATAAAGACAAATGGGAGAGTTTTAAAAGGACTTATATAATCCAAATAGTAGGCCCAACATAATTTATTGAAAGAGGAAAATATGATGTTGCAAACAGTTGTGAATATGCCCCAAATAGCTGGAGTTTTACCTTGCATTTTAAAAAGAATTTCCACTGGGCAAAAGAGCTCTCCCAAAATGGGACTATATAAGCATGTGGGACACCATCTGGTTAGACTCATTCCTCAAGGTTTCAGCCCAATAGTCAACATGCTGACAAAAGAGTCTGGAATCAGATAGAAGCCCAATATTATCCATCTAAGGAACTGATAATGGAAAACAAAAACCCCAGAAGGGCTTTGAAAGATGTTCTTCATTTGTTTTCTCTCCTGTGAGTACTCTATATTTGAAACCTCAGAGTTATTTTTCACTCCCTGCTGTACTTATGTTGTCCAGCTTTTCAGACTAGTTCAGGCTGACTTGGGTTTGAATTCTGGCCCTGTTGCTAAAAACGATTATGGTCTTAGGTAAATCACTTCACCTATCTGAGACTCGATTTTATCATCTGAAAAACAGATAATAATACCTGTCTTATAAAGTTGTTGTGAAGATTAAATGAAATAATCACCATACATGAGCTAATTAAAGTATTAATTACTGAGCATAATGGCTGGCAGAAAGCAGTGCATGTTTGTGTGAACATTACTCCCCCTTTCTATCCATTCCCACTACACTAATCCAGAAGTCTAGAACTTCACACCTTCATTTGCCACGATGCCCCTCTTTACTTTTCTGTCCTCAGCTCTCTTCTGGTTCAGTTTGTTGTTCACCCAATGATCATCTGGATCAGCTTGAAAGCAATATGCCTATTCTTGTCTTCCCTAAACTCCTAGAGCAGTTTTCACCTGTCATCATTTTGCTCTTATTGCTGTATCACCTTGCACTTTTACTTGGTTGACCCCAACTAAATTGTGTACCTCCATAGTGTAAACTTTTGTCTTGCATTTCTTTTTTATTTCCATCCCATACCAGGTCTCAGCCTTCTTAGTCATACTGCTGGCCTTGTATCACCATCTTCTGTACTTACAAACCTATGGGATCACTCTAAGCAATTCTCTAAATTTACCTAAATGGTTACATGACTTTCACTTAATGTAGCAGCAAATACAATATTAATCTACAACAACCTGCATAAGTTCCTGAGTTCACTCCCCCCCCCCAAAAAATAAGTAGTCTACAACAATCCACATCCATTAATGATGATATATCTGTTGATTCATTTACTGATTTACTCAGCACTGATTGAGTGCTGCTTCACTTGTATAGCTTTACTGGGTTTATAGCCATATACATGATAGACAAAGTCCTTGGAATTTACATTTTCCAGATTATGTCAAATTCATCTTCTTTTAAAAGCATTTTTGGTACTGCTTTGTCCCATGTATGTGTCCTACCACATGGCAAAGTAAGAGCATATTATCAATTCAAAGGGAAGAAGACTGTTTTTGAACTATACCACTTTTACTGAACTATTTATCTGTGATACTATAAAGAACCAAATTAAAGTAATTCCACACTGTCTCAATTTTCAGTGTTAATCTTTTAGTTCAATGATATGGTTGATCAGTCTGACTTAAAATATCAACTCTTGGTAGTAGACAACTATAAGAGCCCCGAAGTCCAGCTTTACTATAAGGGAGGACCTATCACTCTAACCCAGAGGTGATCTATCTTGATCGATTGGAACAGGTTGATGGAAAGTGTGAAACCTCTCTGGGAGGCTGTGTTTATAACACCCAGGCAGATCATTCATAAAACAGGTAGAACCACTGATGGGTAACTATGAGATCCCTACTGTCAGTGAGCAAACTGCCTTCTTGTTGCTTACAACATGGACAATATGGTTATTGTGAAGGATAGATGTTTGAAACAAAGTCCATCTTTAAAGACATTCTATTTAGTAGGGCATATTTGACATGGAACGGTCCACTTCTATGGAGAAGAGTTAAAGCTGAGGCACAAAGGTCACATCCACAGGACCAATAGAAGCATCTGATAGCTCTATAAGTTTTCTTTCTTTTTTGTACTACAATGAGATTACTTTTTGTAGTTGTGTCTCAGTGTCCTGTATTAGGATACAAATATCTGTGAAAGAGAAATTTTATCCCTTTTTATTTAGGGTTGATTATGTCAGACTACTGAGAACAAGTCCCTGCCAGGAGATGTGGAGGATGCTCCAAACAGCCTATCTAGTTTGCCACTCTCATATGAATGTTTAGTGACTTAAGGAAAAAAAAGTTTAGGGAAGGAAAGAAAACATATTAGGAAAGATTATGGGAGTTGATTATTTTGTTTTTTAAAAAAGACACTAGAAAGGCAGGTATTTTTAGTCATTTCCCCAGCTCTTAATAGAGTTACCAGAAATGGCACAGCAATATTTCTGCTCCTGTCAGTTGAAATGGAAACTGGCAATGATAGCAGACTCCATACGTGGTTAGTAAAACAGTTCCATTGATGAGTGATGACCAGATTTCGCAGAGAGCAATTTCATACTTTTGCCTTATGATTGCTTTCCTCTTTGGTTGCACTGAATGTTTTCCAATTGCTTTGAGAGGTAATTTTTAAGTATCTACATTTCTGATACAGCTAGTCAGATACATGGAGATATTGATTTAATATAAAAGTAGAAAAAATATAAGGAAAGAAAGAAAACTTACAAGAATAAGTTCTTATAAATATAGCTCACTAACCTAATGAAGCCAACACAATTTGTAAAAAAAAAAAAAAATGTAGATAAGAGTATCATGCTCTTCTACCCCATGAATCCTCTCAGTTCCATTACTACCCACAGGATGCCATGATAATATCTTAATACAGTTTATGTAGAAAACTTGTGGAAACCTCAGGAATCATACAAACAAATAAATGCAAAAGGAAGCATAGCAATTTGCCTTTGTCACATGATTCCTTGTTGCCTTGCAAAAGTTCAGTGGTGAGCCATTCACCTGTTAAGGGGCCATTTGCTCTCCTGGTGCATCATTTTTTACCAACCACATGAGAAAGTAGAGTGTTTTCCACATTACTTCCTGAGTCATACTATTTCTTGAGTCCTGTGCCATTCAGGTTTTTCTGGTTGTTATTCCTGTACTTCATTTTCCTGAAGCTTGTCTCCCCTTCATTATAGTGGATATGTTTGAGAGGCCATGCCTAAGTGGCTTGCATTTAGAAGCATGGGAAAATTCTCCAAGCATTTAATTTAGACAATTACATATGTATACTAGGAGACAAATTCACATGAGAGAAGCAAGAAATTTTTGTTCTGCTGCCTTGGCAGAGATAAGGAATCATCCCTCTTCTTTTCAGGGCAGGAAGTTTGTTTTAAAAATTAGTTGTAGCATTGTGAGAAATCTGACATGGGCCATAGAGGAAATTTTTTAGTGTCAGAGAATCAGACAAAACAAAGAAATAAAACAATATAACAAAACTTGAGATATTAGCTCTTCTTCCTCCACTTGCAAAAGTAGATTTACAGAGCACAGATATTTTATTTGATTTTACCAGAATATACAGTTTCTAAAACATAACAAAATTTTAAAAAGCAATTCTGTTTAGATACATCTAGAAATTCCATTACTTGGGGACTTGTGATACAATATGATGTACTGACATAGAAATTCACAATCTGTCAAAAAATTAGACAATATTTTAGACAAAATATGAGAATTTGGGTTATTGAGTGCCAGGTCCTGGGAACTTAATATATAGTTTCCACTGGAATTAATAACACAGAACACACAAGCTGGAGACACCCTGTCATGAAGCATGGGTTGCTGGTGCCAAGAGGTTAATGATTGTACCTTTCTTTTGTTCTTACTTAAGTTGTTATAGAGCATTTTAAAATATTCCTGTGTTGCTATTAGTACCCTTCATGAGTAATCTTTCCACACCCTGTGACCACATGTCACCATTGAATTTTTTCAAGGCACACACATAGACTAAACACCTAGTTTCTTTCATCATCCTGTCATCATCTCAGTTTTAACATGAAATAACCTTTACTCCATACATATTGTTCTTATTCAATTAATTGAAAAATGATTTACTTCAAGTAAGAATAATGGAAATGATGTCAAGCCACAGTCATCTTCATTCTTCCCTTTAGAAATCTGAAGCCAATAACTTGAAAAAAAAACAGCCATAATGAAACATACCAGATTAGATATGTATTCCAGGCAGGACACATTTTTGGGTAAATGACATACAAGAGTCTGAAACTTCATGAAAATAGAAGATAAATTTCTCCTTTAATTTTCTATTGAGAATCACCTATTAGTGCTTATTTTTCTCTCAAATTTCTTATTTTACACAACTGGCCATTCCTAAATATATAAATAATTAAGTTCATTCACAAACGACTTTATTAAAACTTATTCACCTTGAACATAGTAACTATAGCTACCATTATTCAACTTCAGTTACCTGACTCCTCACCTCAGGGTTGTACACCATGACCATTTCCACAGCCTCATCTCTTTCTTCTTCCTTTTTTTCATCATGTGCTTTTGTAATAATGAACTTCTCTCAGTTCCTCCATTATATCAGCTTCATTGTCGAATTCAGTCATTGCTCTTCCTTTTCCCTGTGTCTGTATTGCTCTTCCTCTCCTTTCCCCCTCATGTGTTCATCAGGCTTTACATTTTCTGTAATTTTCAAATCTTTCTATGAGTCACATGTCTGATTTCCATTCCCTCTTGGAGGTGCTCTGGGAAGAACCTGAATTTATTCTCCTCTTAGTGCATCTGCCCTTTCCTCCCACCCTATATTATCATATCACTTCATTAAAGAAATGTACAAACACAAAACAGTTTTTCCCAGTTGATTTATCCCATCTCCAAATATATTTTCCCAAATATGAAAAATACAACCATTGCTTTTAAGTTAATATCCTCAATGGAGAGTCTACATTATACCAGACACTCAATAAGCTGAACACTGCCTACCTTGTCTTCTGTCGCTCTTCCCTTTACTCCTACATGTCAGCCATACTGCACTTCTAGTACTGCTTCCCAGCATTCAAGCTGCTTTCCATCCCAAGGAAACTCTTGACACCTTTATCACAAACATTGCCTACCCTCTACCAATAACACTATTTTCCACCTCTTTGTCTCACCTGGAAAAGTGAGGCATAGATACATTATATATATACATATACACATATATATATGTACATTATATATATGTAATGCATGTAATGTATATATGTACATTATATAATGTATATATTTACATTACATGTACAATGTATATGTACATATATGTATACATATATATATTATATAAAAATATATATATATGGTGTTCAGAATCATCTAGGTTCTCCAAATTATTCCCAGTGCAATAAACATTTCATTTGTGAAATATATTCCATAGCCATGGCTCAGTTATTATTTAGGTAATTGTGTTTTTAACATCTTTCTCCCCAACTAGACTATAAACTACAAGATGCAGTAACTATGTCTGCCTTGCATAGGAACATTTATTCTGAATCTATCTGGGCCATTTTGTAGCACATGTGGGAAAAATGACAATGAAGTATAGGGTTAGGAAATGATGAAAGACAATGATGTAGGAACAGATGATAAAACATCTTGATGGCTGTGACAAACAATTTATATTTTATCCTAGAGACAGTGAATATGTAGAAACTGAAATGATCAAATCTGTGTTTTAAAGAATAAATCTGGCAGCAAATAGTATGGCTGATATGACAGATTGAGAGCCAGAAGACTACTATAGTAGATCATAAAAAATGGCCACACATTTCTTCTGTCCCAATATGCACATCCTCTTTGCAACATGACTTTGCTACTATTCTTATACCAAGCCTTTGACTTTGAGCATGACCATGAAACTTGCTTTGGCCAATGAGACATTATCAACCATGATGGAAGACAGAGTGTGAAGAATTTTCACATTTGTGATTTTCCTGGGACTTAACTGAGAACCTGAGGCCACCATGTGAAGCAGCCTTACTAAAGCAGTGAATCTCAACCGGTTTTTGAATTTGTATGTATAATACTCCTCTCCCACCTTTAGAAATAACTCAGGCAGTGATACTCACTGGTACATACTAGAATCTTGGGGCAGGAGAAGGCATATGTAATTTGACTTCATTTTACAGGAGATTCCAACATACTCTATGACTCTAAATTGAAAAACATTCTATAAAGTGTATGGATCAATGGATAAACAGTTAACTCAGGCTGAAGAGTTAAGACTCCACAAAGGAAGTGACATTTATGTTAGATCTGAGGAGGAAGAAGAAATATTCATCAGATAGAGAAGTGAGGGTAGGGCATTTTAGACAAAGAGAATAATATATAAAACACACACTTTTAAACATTCTAGATAGTGCTAGTGAAGCCAAACAATGTTCAAGGAAATCTATGTAAGCTATTTTGCAAGTCTAAAATAACAGAAAGTTCATTCAAATATATTTTCATGATAATTACTGCCTTTCATTAAAATATTCTTATTTTCAGTAACTTGCTTTAAACATTACCAAGTAATTTCCACCAAGTAATTTCTATCCCAAGAGCAAGTTCCACACAAAATAGGATTTGATAATTGTTTTATCAGCTTTGATTGTCAAACAGTTCTGGTAACTCTAAAATAATGGTGATTTTATGAAATTGAATCTAACCCTGTTTTATTCCCTCTGAGTTCATTAGCCACTCATGAAATTTCTGGTATCAAGATCAACTTTCTGATTCTCATAATACAGAACTTTTAGTATTTTCCTTAAGAACACATATACATACACATTCACCCTGGTCCCACAGTAAATAAGTCTCTGAAGAAAATTATTGCCCTCTAATGCTTCTGTATTTCTCTTCAGTGAAATATATAGAACACCTCCTCTCCTCAACACACAATAAGATTAATCTTTAAAAGAAGCAACTTTACAAGCCAGCCCTGTCTGCCTTTAAGGAAAAATCAACCAATGGGAGGATGCTTTGGTGATTCAATCCCTGTTAAATTACTCTCTTTCAGACATGATTGGGTAAGAAACTTCTCAGGGCATCAGTCATGCAATGAATTTCTTTTTCTCCCATGACTAATCTATATAAGTCACCTCTGGCACTTCATAAACACATTACTTTTAAGATAGGTTTGAAATGGTTATGCAAAATGGTTATGCAAAAACATTAGACTAGAGAATTTTATGTTTAGTTTTAATTTGTTTAGATTACAGGGTCTTGCTAGGTTGTCCAAGCTGTCCTTGAATTCCTAGGCTCTTCTGTCTTGGCCTCCCAATTAGCTAGGACTATAGGCACACACCAACACACCTGGCTGAGATTCTTTTAAAGCTTTGGCATCTATACCCATTGGCATTTGCTATACCCATCAGCATTTCCTCATCTTTCTTGAAAAATCACTTACTTCTATGGGCTGATATGTATGTAAATAGACAAAGAATACATTAACACCATAGCCACCAGCATATAAATAATTATTTTTCTTCAGACACAGATACTTAGGAAAACCACATCAAATGGAATAGAGACCTAATATTGTTTTTTATTCAAATTCATCAGCATCTACCTTTCATGACAATGTACAAGCTTTATCTTTATGCCCATATATTTTATTTCAAATATAAACTCTTTGAATAACCAGGTATATTCACAATGATATCACAATCTTATGCCTACCAAATAATTTGCAGGATTTCACTAATGCTACCAAATGCTTACTAATGTCCAGATGTGGCTTTAATAAGAAGGGTGGGGAAGGCCACGTGGCTTCTCAACGAGTTGGAGTCCAAGACACACGGAGAAAGGGTCCCTGGGCTAGACGAAAAGGGATCTCTCTGGACGGTGGCGATCCACAGAGCCAATCTCCCCAGGCCCCGGGGTGTAGATAAAAATTTGCTTCGCCCCAGCGAGACACAGAGATACCTGGACAAGAAACACACTGGGGCGAGGAGCAAAAAACACCAGTTTATGCTAGAAACTATAGAAGCTTAAATACACTGTTGGACCAATCAGATCCAAAGGTCACAAACAAAGGGGTGCTCTTTGGCAAGAGCACAGTCTATTAGCATAGAATGGGGAAGGATGGAAGGGAGGGGTGGAAAGGTATGGAGATGCTCCTACATCCAGAGAAGCCCTAGCCCAAGTCAGATGAAAGCCCATTACCTACCACACAGGCCTAATTCTGTGAAGAGTGATAGGCAGGACAGAATAAATATGTGTTGGTTTCCACCAATCATGTACACAGAAATATAGGAGCTGAGCTAAAAATTTTAGGCAAGTCTTATTCATGCTATAGCTTATTCCCATTTCTTCTTCCTTTACTTTTGAACATGGATACAATAGTAAGTGTGTTGTGAAAAACATAATTTGGAAGAAGTTCACAATACCTGAAAAGACCAGTGGTTTATCTGATCTGACAATCAAGGAATAAAGCAACTCAGACTGCTAAACCAGCTGTGTAATTTGAAAAGCAAGATGTAATTCACAGTTGATGAGCTATGAGTACTCATAGTAGGAAAATTAATACATAAGAATATCTCTCTCTCTCTCAGGATATCCCAGTAATCCTTTGAAAAAACTGAGTTAATTTCTGGCACTTGAGTCATTCTTGGGACTTTTCTACTTATTCAGTTCATGATAATACAGTTGTACTGGGACAGAGTAAAATTATGGAATCATAGAATCTTTTGAATCTGACTATCAATAATGACTCGTTCTTATAGGAGAGTGACAAGCCAATGTAACTTCAATGAGCCACACTTTCTCACCAATTAAAATAAATAATAATTAAGTTATTAAAGTAGTGTATATAAAGCCCAAGGTAGGTGGCACATGCCTGTAGTTCCAGCTACTCAAAAGGGTGAGGCAGAAGAATTTCTTGAGCCCAGGAGTTTGAGGCCAGCCTGCGCAACATTATGAGACCCATCTCAAAAAATATATAAATAAAGTTATTGTCAAATAATACATACTTACCTAGTAGTAGCTATAGTTATATACTATTTTCCAATGTACAAATAATATCTAAGCTCCTTTACCTTTCAGAATTGAAAACCAACCTGCATAAAAACAACTATATAACCATAATAGATTCCATGATATTCCACTAATTTTATTCTACTTTTTGATTTGGAAATCATTTAGTTCAATGGAAATCATTTTTGAGAAAAATTATAGACCGGTGACATTTAATTCAATTTTAAATATTAATAAGACATTTCTTATTTGGATAATGTAGAAAAATATTCAAGTAGAAGGAACACCTAGATCAAAGAAAGAAAGTTTAAAAATTATAGTTATTTATAGAATGACTATTTGCCCAATCTAATGTTTTGGCAGGAGAGTACACTGTATGGAAAAATGGCAATGGAAAGGATTCATTTTTGTACAGAGAGATTTTGTAAAAGTTGAAATATTACCTTCCAAGTCTCAGTGTTGTTTTCTTTATAATATACTGAGTTAGTCTGTTTTTTATTACTTTAACAAAATACCTGGAGACCAGGTGATTTGTGAAGAAAAAAATATTTTTTTAAGTCTAAGAGTATGGCACCAGCTTATGCTTGGCTCCAGTGAGGGCCTTGTGGTGGAGCACATGTGGGACTATTAACACTGTAAGATAGGAAATCAGAAAGCAGGGAGGGCTAATCTTCTTCTTTCATAGCAATTCAGTATCACAGGAACTAACCAGGGTTACCTAAGAACTACACTAATCCCTTCCAAAACAGTGCCCCCAATGACCTGAATATCTCCCACTAGGCCCTACCTTTTAAAGGTCCCACTGCCTCTTAATACTGTCATATTGGGTACAATACTTCCAGCATGTGAAACTTGAGGAATACTCTCAAATCATACCCAAACTATAGCACATACCATTAGAAGATGCATGACACACACTAACTGGATGTGTGTGTGTGTGTGTGTGTGTGTGTGTGAGAGAGAGAGAGAGAGAGAGAGAGAGAGAGAGAGAGAGAGAGAGAGAGAGAAAGAGAGAGAGGCAGAGAGACAGAGAGATGTAAAGATTTAAGCTTATTTGGACTTTTCTTCAATTAAAACAATATTATTCCTTTGCTCTTCTTATGATTAAAAAAAAGTAATGTACTATTCTACTTCATACAAGGTAAAAGTAAATTTTATAGACTTTCAATAAGGCATTATAAATAGTTGAAAACAGTACAAGATCTAGAAAGCATCTCTTGGTTTTGATTTATGTAGAAGTATATATGAGCATTACAAAAGGCAATACATCTAAGTGGCATGTAGTTAATAATGTCAGATTATGCATGAAAGAAGTATTGTCTATGCTAACTTTGTTTTAAGAGTTATCTGGGAAGATTGCACTACTCTTATTCACATGGTAAAAAACTGAATGAACCATCAAGTCAATGAATGCAAGGAACCATTCACTTTTAATACTGTGGGTGTGAACACATTCTTAAAATTTGCTCTAAGTTCTCTGTCATTTCCTTGGAGTATATTAGCTGAATAAAAAGTCTTCATATCTTTAAACAGGACTATGTGGATATACTCAGTAATTCAAATATATTTGATGAGTTTTATCAGACTTGACTCTAATGTATTTTTTATACACTTACATGATGATAAGTTATAGAAAGACTAATTCAATTTAATGAATGGCATGTACCCAATTGCCTATACCCTCTCCCCCCTTTGTAATCAACATCATGTCTTTTTGTTTTTATTAGTGCATTATATTTATACATAATAGTGGAGTTCATTGTGACATATTTATATATACATATAACATAATTTGTTCCATTTCATTTTCCCAGTACTTCTCCTTTCCCTTCCCTCTTCCTCTTCCTGATCCCTTCCTTTACTGGTCCTCCTTCTATTTATTTACATTTTTAAATTGAAGCATTATAATTATACATCAAAGTGGGATTCATTGTGACATTTTCATTATATACACAGAGCATAATTGAATCAATTTCACTCTTGTTTCTCCCCTTTCCCACTTCTCCTCCTGCCCTCTTCATCCCCTTCTCCTGCATTACTCTTCTCCCTTCTGTTTTCATGAGGTAGAGATTTTTTTTTTAAATTCCTTATGCCTCTCATATGAGAAATGACATTGACTCTTGCCTTTCTGCATTTGGCTTTATTTCACTCAGCATGATGTTCTCCAGTTTTATCCATTTAACAGGAAATACCATAATTTCCTTCTTTTTTATGGCTGATTAGAGCTCCATTGTGTATATCTGAAATCAGCATAGTAGAGTAATAGAGCCATTCCAGTGTTTATAGTGGCACAGTTCACAATAGCCAAGTTCTGGAACTAGATTGGTGGCCATGAATGGATGAATGGATAATAGATTTTTAAAAATCATGTCTTTTAGAAGTAGCTTACCAGAATTACAGGTAATCAGGTCAACCATGGTTAATAGCTTTCCATCATGTTACGCTAACTGAGCTGTATGGAGAATGAACCAGTAGTCTTGGACCTATTGTGTTTTTCTATCCATATTAGATATTATACCCAGGAATGCTTGTCTAAATGTGTGTATATTTTTATAGCCCACTTCATCTTACAAATAATTAGTTGGTTAGAATTTGTATGTGTAATGTAGAAAAATCCACTATGTACAGCATGCTTAGAAATGTGAACTTCTCAGATAAATTTAGAAATAAAGAATATTTTCTTTTTCCTCTGCTAGCTGTTAAGAAGAAAGCTAGTTTTATCACTCCAGTTCCAGGAGGCGTGGGACCCATGACAGTGGTGATGCTTCTGAAGAATACTCTTCTGGCAGCTAAAAAAATCATTTACTAGAAGACATGAGAGAATCAAGCAACTGAAGTCATGCTGTGTATTTCTTTGACAAAGGGCAAAAACCTTTATATTTTACTACAAAGTTATTTATTTCTACATTATATTTATTTTTTCATGGACAGAATCATTGTGGATCAGATGATTCATACAACATTGTGCATTTCCTGCTAACTGATTTTGAGTTTTAGGAAAAACCAAAATAATTCCAGTGAAATTTTGGCAATAATTGCTTATTTTAAGGATATTTGTTCATAATGTTTAAAACATTAAAGGGTTCATAATAAATAAATATATTTTTGACACAAGTAACTTACACACAGTATGTTTTCAACAAATATTTTGTCAGTCAAATGGGTACCCACATACAATGTAATTTGGGTTTTATCATAGGCATGTTCAATTTTTACTATATTCCATGTTTTATGTCATATGCTCAAAAAGAGCTTACTTGATGAAAGATGAAATACTGAAAATAAAAATCTTCCCAAACGCAAACTACAAGGCCATCCTATTCAAAAATTATGTTCTCTTTAAGAGAAATAGTCAAAGAAGGCAAAAGATACAATGCTACTAGTAAAAGTAATGAGTATACCACATCATGAATAACTACTTGCCATAATAAAAATGTATGAAGAATGTTAGGTATATATATTATTATTTCTTCTTGTAAAAATATTTGGACTATACTGTCACTAAAAAATGATAGAAAAATCAAAAAATAGATAATATTAAAAAAAAACTTTGGTTGTATTTTCCCTCAAGTATCAGAAAACCAATATATTGTATGAGTAAAGTGATCACTAAAGAATAGCAACTGATCTGTGAACAGAATCAGCAATCTAATAAGAAAGAATAATAAATTCAATGTGCCAAAACAAAACTTTAGGATGCAACTAAAACTTTTATGTTTTGTGCTCACAGTTCTCTCTTCTGTTTTGGCATTTTGTTCTCAAAATAGATGTAATGTTCCTAACACAATTAAATTAGGAAATATATGTGAATGTTAGTTGAAGGCTATTTTGAGGCTACTGGAGCAACATAATTGGTGTTCTGTTTTCTTGCCCAAATCCCAGTATGTTTATGTAAAAATAATGATTCTTATTCAATGCATGTTTTATCAGTATGTTCTCTTGATCATTTGTGTGAAAATAAACTTGATGTTTATAATTAACATCATTTCAACAAAATAATAAAAAATAATTTGAAGAAGGATAGCTGTATTCTCTTTTTGTAAAGACAGCTGTTTATTTCTTTGTTCATATTTTGTTACTCACTTTGCATGCTAGGAAAATGTAGCAAGTTTTGCAAACTTGAAAGAAAAAATTAGTATAACATATTCTACAATCTGTCTAGACCAATCTTTGTCCAGTAATTCTGACAAAAATTTAAATTCAAAGTTTGAAAGAAAATATTTTAGAAAGGGCCATAAATTTAAAGGGTGCCTAACTCCCCAAACAAAAAAATGACCAAAAGTACATGAACATGAAAAATATGCAGAATATAGTTTTGAGCAGCTTTCCTGCAGTGTGCAAGAAATTATATTCAAGAGTCAGCCTTCCCAGAGTCTATTTTATTTAAAACATTATGAAGAAAGACTACAGGGGAGAGAAATTGAAGTTAACTCTCTACATATCAAAGAGCTGAGGATTTATAGCCAACGTGCAGAGATAAGGGGTTAGTGGATGGGAATTAGAACTAGACTTGCTATCAAGGATAGGAGAATTGTTGCTTAAACTAGCTTATCAGTATTCTTGATAACAGCAGAACAACATTTTTTTATATCAAAGGTGGGGGATGAGGAATTTGATCAGATACCAAAGGCAGAAGGGATTGTTTATAAAGATTTAATAGAAGCTGGGTGCAGTGGTGCACACCTGTAATCCCAGCAGCTCAGGAGGCTGAGAAAAGAGGGTTGTGAGTTCAAAGCCAGCCTCAGCAACTTAGTGAGGCCCTAAGCAACTCAGAAAAACCCTGTATCTAAATAAAATATAAAAAATGGCTGGGGATGGGGCTCAGTGATTGAGCACCCCTTGGTTCAATCCCTGCCAAAAAAAAAAAAAAAGATTTAATAGAATTCTTTGCTAAAAAAATTGAGTTCAGTGGGCCAAACTTAAGACCTTAGCAAGAGGCTCAGAGGAAACTGAATGAAGGATGGTGAACAAAGGAGTCTTTGTCAACACATAAAAGAGATTAAAGCCAATTCATTGGTATCATGTCTTTATGGATATATGGAGTTCATAAGATATACACATATTTTGGACTAATAGAGGAGCTTGGAGATATACATTTTATTCTATTCCATCAGTATCTGTAAAGAGGACCCTTAAGAATTAATGGGAATTCAAAAATAATATAAATACATGGAAGTGAGAAGGAACATAGCATATGCTTATGAAAGTAAGGGTCTCAGTCAGATAAAAATGAAAAGTATGAGGTTCAAAGTGGTGGAAATGCAGCTGGATTAATATTCAAAAAAATATGTTAGGGCTGGGGCTGTAGCTCAGTGGTAGAGTGCTTGCCTAGCATACGTGAAGCACTGGGTTCAATCCTCAGCACCACATACAAACAATAAATGAATAAAATAAAAATCCATCCACAACTAAAAAAAAAAAAAATTTAAAAAAAATTTTAAAAAAATATGTTAGAAGAAACCGTGCTAAATCAGAATTTATATTATATTTACTAACTGATGAGAAGTTTAGTTAGATGCTAAAAGTTGTTATCAATTAATATAAGGAAGTTGTAAAGAGGAAGTGATTTTGGAGACGAGATATATGTTCAGTTTAAATGTGTTGAGTTTGAGGCAATGACATAATATGTTAATGAGTGTCCTGATGTAATATCAGTATGGGAAGAGGACAGGCTTTCCTGGCTAGTGGAGAAATTTTAGAATTCATTAGCACATATTAGCTACTAAATCTTTGACCTTCTTTGTGATCATTATAAATGCTGTGGCTCTCTATACTTGTTCAGTAGTAACCACTATCCTTAATTGAGCACCTATCATGTGCCAAATACCTCCCTCTGTATGTGTTTCTTCCTTATTAAAAATTTCTACCTGATAGATGAGGAAATTCCCCTTCCTGGTCATTAAAATATCTCAGCTAAGGCCACATGTATAGGAAAGTAAGAATTTGAATTTAAAATAAGGGCTGTTAAGATAATGTGAGTCCAAACCTACTCCTCACACTTCACTCTGCCTCCCTCCAAAGACCTCTAGACCTGTATAATCCATTCTCATTTTTATTTTAAAAAAACCCCACTTCCAAAGATTCATTTCAAATGAAACTTGTCCATGAAAAACACCATGAGAGTCTGATTAAGCCCCACCTCTCAACTCTCACAGCCTTTTATGAGCACATTGATGGCACTTATCACTTCCTACCCAATGCTATGCACATGTGGTACTTTCCCCGGCTCTCTTTAGTTTTCTGAGGTTAGAATATATGCATTATCTACTTGTGTCTTATCATACCTAGTGCCATAGTTATAGTGCACAATGAGTAATTTCCAAATGAATAAATATAGCAACTGAATCTATGAGAATTACAGAATAAATTTAGAAAGAAAAGCAATAGATGATGAATGGACATGTCTTACCAGTGACCAGCCACAAATTCTGGTTGAGTTAGTTTAGTGAAAGAGAATGAAAAAAAAAAGAGAAAGGAAAGAAAGGAAGGATGGAAAGAAGGAAGGAAGGAAGGAAGGAAGGAAGGGAGGGAGGGAACGAACGAGGGAGGAAAGGAGAGAAGGGAAAAAATAAAAGGAAAGGAATGGAAAAATAACTTTCTAGATGGACTTATGAGTAGAGGAGAGAGAAGAATAAAAGACAAAAAAATATAGGGTGAGGAAAAAGTGGTAGTGGAACCTCCTCTTTTCTCATTCTAACTTGCCTTACTATTTATTAGGAAAAAATAAATATGTCAGAAAAGCCACTTTACAATAACCCATCTCCCCCCTTTCTTAAGGATTAGGAGAAAGGACTTTTGGGTGAAAGGGTCAAAGAGATGAAGGAAATAGATTTTCCTATTGTGGGAAAATGCAAAAATTCAAGTGGGAACCATTTGTATGGTTTTCCTCAAAGGAAAAGAAGCAGGTGGAATTACTTAGAGCCATTTTCTGTATAAACCTTAAAGCAGAGTGATTTCTATATGATGGCCTAATTTGCCAGAGTGGGGAGACATCTACAGAGGTAGTCATCCATCTCTCTCAGCCCAGATGTGAATGAAAATCATGGTTTAATGTTTAGTTTCTTACATGATAATTTATTTAAAACTTGATTTGGGGAGACGATGAAGGGACTTACACTGAGATCAGTATACCAACACCTATCAGAAGACATCTGATTAAGAAACTGAAAAATGGGACTGAAGTCCTGACTCTGAGGCATGTGTTTGGCAGATCACTAAACACTTCATTTGTATATGTGTGTATGTGTGTGTGTGTGTGTGTGTGTGTGTGTATGTGTTACTGGGGTTTGAATCCAGGGCCTTGAAAATGCCAAGCAGGCCCTCTATCACCTAGCTAACATCCTCAGCCTCTACTTAATTCTTTTGAGCTTCCATTCCTCATTTGCCATCTGAGAATGAAATAAGCCCTGCTATTTCTTTATCCATTCAAAACATGTTCATTGAGTTTTTAGTGTACATCTGGCACTGAATTTATTTGGGCCAGGTTCAATGACGTACACCTATAAACCCAGCAACTCTGTAGGCTGAGGCAGGAGGATTACAAATTTGAGGCCAGCCTGGGTAACTTAGCAAGATCCTATCTCAAAATTGAAAAAACAAAAGACAAAAAACAAAAAAAATACAAATGTAGCTCGGTGTTAGAGCACCCAATCCCTAGTAACGCGCGCGCGCGCACACACACACACAAAAATTAAGATATGTGTGAAAATATTTAAAATGAACTGTTCTAGCTCCATTTAGTTATTACAAAGATGATCATTATATTTCCATATCTCAGTCTTAAAAATAACGGTATTTGTGCTGTGGATGGAGCCCAACATAGCATGCACAAGGCACTAGGTTTGCTCCCCAACACCATAAAACAACAGACAAAAAAATCAAACAAAGACATTTAATGTGAATCCTAACATCTCCCTCCAGAACCTGCAAATGGATTTTGGATGGTTTATTTGATCCTTTGCAAACAAATTCTTAAGTTCTCACCAACAATGCTAAGAAGATTCTTTGATTTATATTTCAAATATTGCTTGCCTGGGAAAAACAATGTTCAGAAATTGGCTTAACAAACAGTTTTTTAAAAATCTTAAAAGTTAAAATATAAAATGTAGGTACATTTAAAGTGAGTCAAGTGCTACATTCTCTTTTAACTTTAAAATGATGACTCTTGTGGTGATTGCCCAAGTTATAATGAGTACAGCAAGCTCATTCTTGTGAGATTTCTAAAGCCGAATTCATATTTGAATACAGAAAAGGATCCTTTCTGATAAATCTAACTCGCTGGGTGGACATGATACAAATGATAACCTATCTCGACTTGAACAGGTTTTCAAAGTTTAGAAAACATGAGCAATTTAAATTCCAGGTAGAAAGACACAGCACTTCAGCAAAAATATATTAATAATAATTTTGGGCAAGTGAAAACTTACGGGAAGCTTCTAAAGTCAGAAAACATAACAATAAGCATAAACAATATTTACACATTCTGTCCTTTAGAGTGACATTTTAATAATTACAACTTGATTAGCATTGAAAAGGCTTTGTTATATTTAAGACTTTCTATTCATTAGATGTATCTAAACTAAATGTCATCTTAATTTTACCTCCATGAAGAATTGTATTACTAGTATTACTATTATTACTGTTTGGTACTTCATCAGTTTTCTCTAGCCTAATCATCAAGGCACAGACCTGAGCATTTTTCTTCCTGGTAGTCTATTCCATTTACTCAGAAAAATATTAAATGGCAGAATGACATAAATGTTATACCATTAAAAATATATTTACAGAACTTGTCATAAGTAAAGCTAAGTAACAAAAACAAAAATGGAATTTTTCTTTTTTTGTCTGTTTGGGAATTGAACCCAGGGCCTCAAGGTTGCCAAGTAGGTTCTCTACCACTGGTCTGCATGCCCATCCTCTGGAATGGAATGTTAAACCTGTTTTTACAGTAATTTGTCTGTTCTCCCCTGCATCCACATAACAAAACATTTTGAGTTACTATGGAAATCACAGTCTGTGATGAAAGGAATTACAACTACTATAGTTTTGAGATTTTTTTTTTTATTAACAGGTTATCCTGTTTCCTAATTTGCAGATCTCTTTGTTGGAATCTACATGGATTTCTAGCCCAACTGGTACAGTTCTCTTCACACCAGTAAAGACTTTTCTGAACTCACTTCTTTCTTTTTTGTTGTTTTAAGCACTTTTACCTATAGGAGTATGCCCACAGGTAACAGGAAACCAGTGTTTCAAAAGGAAACTTGATCACATTGCTAGATAACACAGGCATCCCAAACAAGTGTGTGAGCGCCCCAAGGCTGGTGCTGCTGCCAGAAGTACATATTTTTTTGATTGGTAAGAACTGCCAGATGACGCTTCATGAAATATATAATGCAAGAAAGACTCAGAGAGCTCAATAAAAGCCTTCCACCCGTCAGTCAAGGAGGATAAGAGAAAGAAAGTGAAGCAACTACAGAATATGGCTTTGGGAGTTCCGATATCAGTCTGCCTTTTATTCAAAGGTAGGTCATTTCCTTTTTGTTTTATTAACTTTGTATCAAGGTAAAATGTAATGTAAATAATTTATTTTCTCTGAATTAGAGAGACGTCGGTATGTAAGATTTGTTCATGATAAAGATCAGAATAATTAAATCTGTGGATTAGTTTCTTATGAAACCTATGTTCCTCTCCTAGTATATTTTGATTCCTCTTTTCTTTTTTTGAGAATTCCAAAATATTTGCTTTATAGAATTAAAGAGTAATTGATAACACTTAGCTCCAATACCACAATATTGTATCTTTGTGATTGAATTAATATACAAATGCATTCACTTTTTCTTAAAAATTGTGTTTCTGTTTTCCATAATTATAATGTAGTCAATGGAATGGCTGAAAAACAGATGAGAAATTGCCCTAGTCAGGTTCTGGATTTCAAATGGAATAAATTAAAAACAGAATGTAAATAGGATTAAACACAGTAAGAATAACTCTGGATCTATTGCTTGCACCTGGACAGAGGCACACCTGCTAAAGATGCTTTCCCCCCTACAGCAATGACAGCACTGACTGAAGAGGCAGCTGTGATTGTGACACCTCCAAGCACAGTCCCACAAAGTAACTGGACAGTGAACAAAACCCAAGGTATTTCTTCCCATTTTTGCATTTCGAGTGACTTCTTTCAAACCTTTGAGAAAAACGTGGATTATGATAGAAACAACATTGGAAATTTTTAACTGTATGTTTTATAGGGTTGTCAACAATTTTAGCAAGATGCTATTAAATTGAAGTGACAGATAAATGTGTGAGCCAAGAACTGCCCTTTTAAAAGAAGGAAATGAAACAAAGGAGAGAAAGAAAAGTTGTCTTCAGCTACTGTCCTGAATGTGAAGTGTACCATATTTTCTGCTTGGCTCCCAATAACCCATGTGTGTCCGGTGACAGCTCATTTCCATTTTGGCATTCTTGATATGGGACATCATATTTTGATCTATGACTGTAAGCTTAGCAGCCAAAGAAATTATGGACAAAATGAAGCACTCTTCTTCATCTTTGGAACCATCTTTTTTCTTATTTGTTTTTTGGGGCCGTTTGTTCTTTTAGCATGTGCTACATCTCCTAACCACTTACACCCGATTTTTGTTGTTGATGGTGATGTATTTTCTTTTCTGTTTTATTATTATTATTGCAGTGGCTTCTGGCTGCTGTTGAGCATTAGCATTGTTTTCAAACCTGTTTGAACTAGAGGTGAACTTGGAAAGCTTGTTGCCTGTCAAGACCAGTGACTGAGTGGTTATGATTCTTATGCAAATCACATAAGGCCCCCAGAGGTGAATGCTGGTGAAGTGATCAAGGACCAAGGAAACAGCGGATCTTACTCTGAGAGTCCAGCAAATAAAAGATAAAGTCAAATATTTCAATTGCAAATATGAAAGATAATAGTATTTACGGGTTCCTTATTCCACCAATAATGTAAAAATTGAAAACAACTGAAGATATTTTATCTATTTGACTTTTTGAATATCAATTTTGAAAACAAAATCAGTGTGCATTTTAGAATAGCTTTTAGCCAAATTCTTCATGTCTTCTGAGCCTTTGAGCAAAGAGGAAATATATTTATTGGAACATGATTACTAATACTGTAGAAAAGTTAAAGAAGTGTGATTTTCTCTCAGTGACTGATGTTATAGCAGTATTCCCAACACCACCTTTTTTCTTCCTTAATGGTTAATTGCAAATAAAATTAACTGAATTATAGTTAATAGAAATGGACAAGTGGGAGGGAATATGTCATCTCTATATTTTTTTCTTTATTTTCTTGATGGAAAACTTTAGTTTTTCTTTTCAAAACACTTTTTGTTTATCTTGAAATTATGAATCCAGTATCTCAGAAAACTGTTTTAAGTTATAGCTAATATTCTCCTTAGGGGAAGGATGAGACTCTCTGGTATGACTTTTCTTTGGAAATGGCTTCTTTCAATTGCATTTTCCAGAAAATCCTGTTTTAGGCTTGGTTAATTGAATCTGAGTAGTCTTGAATTAAGAAGAACCTAGAACAGCTTATAATAGGAAATTCTCACTGCCTCAGAATCAATTATTAAAACTATAAACTGTGTTCACTACATCACATTTAACAAAATGAATGTGAATTCTAAGATAATATTGGGTGTTCTTAATAAAAGGTAAGTGATACAACATCATATCCTGTTAGCACCTGAGTACCTAAAGATTTAGTCTTTCCAATATAAAATAAGAATATCTTTCAGATCTATTTTTCCAAAAACAAATAAATAGGTTTCTCTTAGTCTCCTTAGCAAGGCAAATATGGTGTTTTGCCACATGAAAACTAACAATGAGAGATACATTTATTCATAGCAATGACAAAGTAAAATGCCATAAACTTTGCTTGAGAAAAATTTAAGAATAGGTAACTAAAATATATCAAAAAAAGAGAATCGATTCGGCAATTTTACCCAAGAGTTATTTTCACTACATAAATAGTAAGGGTAGTCTGGGTATGTCTTCAGCACATCAGAAGATGAGGAGAACGTGCACATGCTGCCAGAACACATCTTCCTGAAGAGCGTTTCCCCTAGGAGGTTTCTGGACACTTGACTGCAAAAATTGTGTCTAGTAGTGTTCAGTTACATAGTGTTGGAGCTAGAAACAAAAACCTGGATTTTTCTAATCCCAGGTTCATGGCTTTTACCATTACTTCAGAATGCCTCCTAACTGAGTTAAATTTTTAATTAATGTTTGATGGTATGGTCATTTAACTATTTCAGCCTGAGCTATAAGTTGTTTCTGGATTCCTGTATGGGTCATAACAAATACCTCTTCTAAAGTCAATTAGAGAAAATATTCCCTTTAAAATTAGCTCCTCATTAAGAGAAAGGAGGAATTCTTACCATCTTTTCCTCTAGGGAAGGAATAAAAATTGTTTATTATTTCACAAGCATAAATCCAGACCTTTCTAAATGCCAACTTCTCAATGTAAAGGGGGAAAATGTAACTATTCTATGAGATATTCTACATTTAGCAGCATTTCAGGCACAGAGGTGGAAAGCATTAATCAAAATAACCTGCTAAGATTAGAACCAATACTGCCACCTTTTGGCAAACTTGCCTCTATACCTGATTAGGTAGCTAAAGAATAGAACAATTATCAGTACACCTCTTCACTCTAATTAATAAATTACATTTCTGGATGACATTAACCCAACCCTTTTGAATATAACCAACCTGCCAAAGGAATCAATAGCTCAAAGGGCAAAGTGCCCCCAAAATAATTTTAAAATAAAAGTCTTGTTACATATGTGTTGAAAGTCATAGAGTAGGACACACTTCATCTGTTAGTATTATATCTCCTTTTCCTAGATGACTATGGAGAAGGACCCATAGCCTTGAGGTTCTCCCATCCTTGCCTGGAAGATCACAATAGCTACTGCATCAATGGGATGTGTGCATTCCACCATGAGCTAGAGAAAGCCATCTGCAGGTAATCGCAAAGAACTCCTGGAGCCAGGAGAAGGTGAACTTATGCCTTTGTTGTTTCAGGCAGTACAGTGCCACTCTCTATCTTATCTAGTTAAAACAGTGTTTGATTGAATGTGACTTGCCAGTCCTCTTTGTACTTGACTATGCAAGAAGGTTTGTTTGTTTGTTTGGTTTTTGTTTTCTGCTTAATCCTCATTATTTAAAAATAGAGTTCCCAGATTAGCAGCATCTTTGGAAGCTGGGACTTTTTAGAAATGTATAATTTTATGCTTCACCTCAGAACTTCTAAATCATACTCTGCATTTTAATGATATGCAAAGGTGAGTCCTAGTTTTCACAAGATTATTTGTAGGATAAAATGAAACAGAGCAAGGCAAAAATCTTTATACGAAGTTCTTGATTTTTGTGATCATTGATTTGCTCTGTCTTCTTTTTTCCCACATTTTTTATTGGTGCATTACAATTGTACATAATGATGGGATTTGCTGTTACACATTCATACGTGCACACAATTAAACAGTATAATCTGGCAATATCACTCCCTGGTGCTCTATCTTCTTGACAAACTACCCTTCATATCTACCATTGAGGGGAAAATACGAGGTTTTAATGAAATGATTATTGTGAAATTTGAGCTAATACTTACCTTAACATGTTAACTTCCATTTGGTGTTTGCCTCTTTAAATGACTTCCTTTCCTTTTTTTTCCCTGTTCTTTGAAATATGTCTTTTTATTTCCATCATTATGGGCTTTAAAGTTACGTTTTTTTTTTCTTCTCTTTTTAAAGGTGTTTTACTGGTTATACTGGAGAAAGGTGTGAGCACTTGACCTTAACTTCATATGCTGTGGATTCTTATGAAAAATACATTGCAATTGGGATTGGTGTTGGATTGTTATTAAGTGGTTTTCTTGCCATTGTTTACTGCTATATAAGAAAGAGGTATGAAAAAGACAAAATATGAAGTTACTTTGTGTGCATTCATTTGACAAATATCTGTCAAGCCTCTACGACATGCCAGGCTTTGACATGTATGCTTTTTTAATGAAAAGAAGGAAGTGAGTCTGAGCTGTTCCTCCATGACATTTTTGATACCTTTCCTCATAAACTCAGAGAAGTGGTAAAAGTTTACCTTCAGTTGCAATAGGAGGGTTCAAATTTACAACTTCCTTTCTTCCTAAGTCAAAATTATAAATGAGAAGGACAGCAGGCCTCAAGTGGGTAGAGGTCCAATGCATCTTGTTTAAAAGTATACATTTAGCATCTACTTTTGTGCCTAGAACAGAATAGACACTGAAAAAATATTTGTTAATGAAGAAAATTAAGAAATGAGTATTCATTCTTATTTCTGGTTTTTCACACCATTGATTTTTCCTTAAATCTGTGTAACCAGAAATCATGTAAGAAATGTTAATTTTAAAAACTACAATTACATTTCCTTTGATATACTTGACTAAGTTATCATTTTAAACATGACTAAAACTGCCCATCCAAGCCGGGCGCGGTGGCGCAAGTTTGTAATCCCAGCACTTAGGGAGGCTGAGACAGGAGAATCGCAAGTTCAAAGCCAGCCTCAGCAACGGTGAGGCGCTAAGCAACTCAGTGAGACCCTGTCTCTACATAAAACACAAAATAGGGCTGGGGATGTGGCTCAGTGGTCGAGTGCCCCTGAGTTCAATCTCCAGTACCAAAAAAAAAAAAAAAAAAAACTGCCCATCCAAAATTAGAAAAATTTGTTCAGCTTATGAGAGAATCAAATCTACATTATATAAGTTGCATATTTATATAAGTCTGAGAATAATAATGAGGAAGAGATGGAAGGAGAGATGAAGGAGAAGGTGGAGGAGGAGGCAGCCGGGGAGGAGGAACGACCAGTTGATGGTAATAAGCCAGCCATTTGAAATCTGGTTCTGATGGGAAGGTTGTGCATGTGACAGATTGAGGGAGGGCTCCAAGGTGACACTTGTGATGAAATAAGGTAAGCAGAAGCAGCTCAGTAAAGATGTGGCTTCAGCTGTCGTCTCAGCTTGATTCCACAGGGAGATGGAGAATGTGAATGGCATCATAGACCTTCCCAAGGAGGAGAGAGGTCTTGGTTTCAGTTTACCACATGGGTCAATCATTCCACAAGCTATGCATGGGCTAGTGGGCTAGTGGGCAGGGGCTTGTAATCTCCCAGGAATCTTCTGGCAAGGTGCTCTGTTGGCTATGGCAATCCTCTGGAGAATGATGGTGCTGTGAACCTGTTAATGCCCACAGCCACTGAAGGATGGGTCCACCAGTGGCTGAAGGGGATCTGGGCGGGGCACCAAGAGCAACTGCTACATCAGTGTGTTCTGTGATCCACAATGACCAACACTAACCACAGTCATAAGGAAATCAATGCTCTGTTTTAGGTGTCTAAAACTGAAATCACCTTACAACATCTGTTCTGGTGGGAGATCACTCTGAGGCCTTGTGGGCATTTTCATCGAGTCATTTGTGAAACTCAGTGGGCCTCACACTGAAATCCTCAAATGAAACAACAAAAACGCCAAGCTGACTAGACTTGAAAAGAATGTAAGTTGGGATCACAATGAAATGAGAGAATAAGATTCAACATTGGTCTTTAGACTTTGCAATCATTAGGAGCCATGGAAGCCAAGTGAATGAGCTACCAAAGCAGAGGTCAAGTCTGTAGCCCTAACCTGGGTTTCTTGTTGTGTGATTATAGTTCTCACTGCAGAAAAATTGTGTTGCACGCTTCTGACCATGTCAGATGTAGGTTTTCCTAGGAATGACTGTCAACCTTGCAGCAAGCCACAGCAATTCCAAGTTCAGCTTGCTACCCAGCATTGGACAACCTACATGTGGCCTCTCTGTTCACTCAATGGACCTAATCCCAAGCATTCTATTTTAATCTCAAATTTTAGGATGATATCAGTGTTATGGCATCTTGAGTGAAACAAACATGTGTCTTAAATCTAAGCCATTGAAAAGAACTGAACGCCCAAAGCAAACACAAATCATACCTAGCTTGTGACAATACCGTGCAACTTTTATCTGTGAAACATGGAATAAGCTAAAGACTTTCTCAGGACTGAAAGCTATCTGGATATCAAATCCAAAGTAGGCTAAGTATTTCTTTTCCATATGGATTATAAAATTTTCTGTTGGACTTACTTGTTCCCTAATACTTCGTTTGTTACTTCCACCAATTACCAGTGGAATTAACTGGTGACCATCCATTTGAACTGAAATCCAAGAATTCTGCTAATGACTAAATGTCTACAACTGGTCCTGAAGTAGAAACTGAAGAACTAGACTTGAGAGTTATTTCACCAGCAAACAGCATGTGGAAACTTTACCATTTCTGAACAGATGTGCACATAGGATAAAAGACTGTAGCAATGATAGAAATAACTATTTGGGAACCAAGGTCCTTCCTTTTTAATTATATTTCTGCTACATAATTCAGTCTTGTGCAGGTCCCTTAATTTCCTGGGGCTTTGGTTTCATCTATAAGGCTCTTGTAGTTCCAAAGTTTGACAGTGAGAGAAGAAAAAAAAAAATTTTATCTGCACTGCAAGTAACAGATGGAAGTGACGGTTGTATCATCAAACCAACCTCTAAGCCCAAAACACATCACTGGCTATTACCATAGATGTATATTTTAGTGTTCAATTTATACAATAATAATTTATTTTTAAGAAAAATATGAAATGAAATTAAAGAATAATAATATGAACCATTTTTAAGTTTCAATCTAATATTGTGGACTCATTGTGATGTAGATAAACAAAATAATTTTCATCATGAGATTGAAAGAAAATCAAACCAGTGTTCATACAATGGCAGCTGAGTAATAAGTCTTCATTTGCATTATAGATTTTTATTTGCTCCTAATTTCCCATTTCGCTTTCCTTTAAGGAGAAAAAATTTCACTTGCTTTATTTTTCCTTCAGAAGGAATTTAACGTAGATGAGTCACAGGTCAGCACTGTCTGCCTGTCTTCACACAGTGTGCAAGGGTTTCGTCATGGCAAGGGGTGGGAGCCAAAGTTCCTCCCATGACTCCAGCACCACACCTAGAAAGCTTTGCTCTTCCTGGGCATTTCAAAAAGATGTAAATATGCCAGGGAGAGTCCAGGAAATCCTGGCTTTAATTAAGGACTGCCTCTTAATGAAAGGAAAGAGGAAGTAACAATTGAGTCTGCAGAAATGATAACCTAAATGGTTACAAATATTTGTAGTCTGTAAATGTTGTCAGTTTTAATACAATATATTGAAATTAGACCATCACAGCAGTTAAAAAGCCCAGTGTTGCTAATCCAAAGTGTTAATCAAAACAAATGCCAATACAGATTCCTGTTTTTTCACCTATAGAAAAACATTCATTAACAATATAAAGTCCACCCTGTGAGACTGTACATAAACTCAGAATAGGGTTTATGAAGCCATCTGTTTATGGTCTGTGATATGAAATAATCTTGTGATCCCATAACTCCCAGAGTTAATTTTGCAGGAAGGAATCTCTGGCATTACCATAAAACTGGAGCCCCACCTGGAAATATCTGCATATATACAGGACTTGTCTGGGAAAATGCATAAATACAAGATGATCTGCAAATGGTTTTATATCATACTTTTTTCTTCCCATATGCAGTTAGACCCTGAAAGTGCCTACCCATGAACTTGCATAAGAACTCCACTTTCAGCCATCAACCATGGATCATTAAGTTGGGTGGATGATTTAGGAAAGAAATGACAGCATGCTGCTGGCATCTTTGACTAAATCAACCTGGCCAAAGGGTTCATCGACTTTGTACAGTCCCCCTTTTATCTCCTCCCTGTCTATCTTTCGATTCTTTGAGAGCACTTTCTTAGATCATCAGTACTGAGGAGTGCATCATTATTTAGCATTTTAGAATATGATGGGGTGGGGGCACACACTACAATCTCATCTCTGAGCCAGTAAATTCCCAAAAGAAGAGTTACAAATGCTTGTCATTGTATCCTCTCTCCTAAAATTAGCTCTTTGTACAATCATGTTTTCATAAAGTTTGAAGAGGATGAAATTATAATATAGCTTGTCTTTCACAATGCGTATTTAATCCTTTAATTTTCACATATCCATTTTGGCGACGTCAATAACATTTTCGTTCATTATATTTAATTGAAAAACATGTCTTAAGAAAATAACAAGACAAACATCAGCAATTTAAGCTTTTGATGTTGAACATAAGACAATTCATATACACACAAGAGTATGAGTAAGCCATCTAACTTCTATGCATTACAAAATGTAACATCCTTTCTGTATGTGATATAAATATTGATATCCTGCAACCCACACTCATGGGAAGGATTACCAAAATCTCTCTGTTGCAAAATACCACTCTTTTTGGCTTACATCATGACTGCATGACATCAGATGTGAGCATCTGCCAAGATGAACTGGAAGTGTTGAAATGTAATTTGTCAGAGTCTGGCACTGCTGATCTGGGTGAGTCTACTTTTCTGTCCAAAACTTTGGTGCAGACCAATTCAGTAGCACATTCAGAAGCATATCTTCCAAATTCTCTATGAAATTTGTTAATAATAATTCAGTCAATGCCCAGCCTGGAGCTCAAGAGCCTGAGCAGTTAATCTGAGGATTCCAAGGTTAGGTCTTGAGAATATACATGTATAAAAATGTGTCTCAGCATTTTATTTCACTCCTCTGCCAAAACAACATGATGAATGTTCTAAATTACAGGCAACACCTGCAGCTTCCAAAGAAACATAAAGATTAGGAGAATGATTACATGATAACAGTAAGAATTGGATTTGTTAGTCATGCCTTATTTAAAACTCTCATGTCCTTTCTTTGTCGTTTTTTAGGGGGATAGGTACTGGTACTTTCTCTGTCATTTTTATGTCTCAGATATTGGAGCATAAATTGCCTAGATCGAGTTTTGGTTAAGACAAAAGACAAGCATCAAATTAGTGTTTTTGATCTTTAAGAGGATATTAATTAGTTCTCACATCTTTCTGGAAAGAATGACATCTCTAGATTTTTTAAATTGCAACAGAAATATTGATTCAGTGTTAAGTTCTTTAAAAATCAAGTTGAAGAAATAGTTTGAGAGCTACCATTTATGAAAACTTGCACTGTTTGAAAGTGTTTGCATTATTTTGATTAACCCACACCTGTGTGTAATTGAGGTTTCAAGAAGACGGTTAACTTGTTCAAGATCACATAGCTTTTAAGTGGCAATGCCATGTCCTGAAGGAGTTAGAGTCAATGCTGAAGTCCCTCATCTAAGCTCTAGATGATAATGCTTCCCAACATTTTATGGGAAATATTCACATTGGGACCTAATTTCTTGGTGAACTTGGAGATGTACCCAAGTGATCTGTATGCAAATAAAAATATTTCTTTGTAGGAAAAAAATATATATATATTGTCACCTTTGTCACAGGTCAATTAGAAAAATTCCCTGCTGTCATCCTCAAATTACATTATGCATACCATCCTTAGGGTGGGGCCAGAAGAGTGTCAAGTGCCTGGTGGCATGTGAGAACACAGACTGAGAGGAGACTGTAGACTGTAAATAAACCCCATGTTATCCCTAGGATTAAAAGGGTGGAGAAGTCACTGGAGAATATTCTACCCAGTCTGTGGACAAGGGTTCTCTGGCACTGTGCTACCTTCAATTGGACACATCTGACAGGTTGGTGAGGGCATGTGAAGTGAGGCATCCAAGTGCAAATGATTTTCCCATCTACATTAAAATCTCAATAAATACTCTCTTTGCCCTACATCACCCTCAATCCTACCCCTAGTCCCATATGCACTTTGTAGCAAAGCAGTAAATGATGGTAGTCCTGTATTGTAAAGCAGCCGTGTCTATTTAACATTGCTGAAGCCCGCTGGATATGATATTCTTGTTTCAATGGAGAGTTCAGAGTCTAAAAATGACCTTTACATTCCCTTCCTGGTTGGAAGGTGTTTGTTGAAAATGTGAAGCCGAGAAGCCAGATCTAATCCACAATCATATTATTTCCTTTGATTTTCATGGCGTTTGTTTGTTTTAAATCAAGCCCACATTTAGAAACCAAGACACTTTACTATAAAAATCTAGCTTCCTTTGAAAAGGAGATCATATAAACACAGGCCTTATCTTCCCACATAGTTTTGGTCTGGAGTGTGTCCTCAATACCAACCAGTTTCAATGGCTTAGCCTGCCAAATTAGGGTTTTATGGGCTTTTGAACCTGCAAACTTGGCTCTTTGGATTAATTTGAAGATCTTTTCTCATCTAAATTCCGCTGTCTGAGCAGAATGATGCCTGTAGAGGGCCCCATTGAACTGCAAACCTCACAAGCCAGAAAGGGATCTCAGATCAAAGAGTTGCCCTGGAATGTGCTCAGGAGGAGAATCCACACTCACCTGAAAGCTGGCAGAGTGGCATCTGATGACTCAGATTCTGCCCACACCCTCAGCCACTCTCTGCTACAATCCTTGCCAGATTTGTCTTAGCACACAGCTTTACTCAGGTTACCTCCCCACTGTGTATCATGCTGAGCAAGGACTCCTAACCCAGCAGTGGAAAGTCCTCCCTAGGGAGGCTTAGGTGGGCAGTCTCTCATCTCTAACCCCTGCTCCAGATGCCTAGCACCAGGGCAGCCCACAGATGCTTTATGCTCCTGAATGGATGCCACAGTTTCCTCTCTGTATTAGAGTCGCCACTGTTCTCTCTGCATGTATTATTCTCTCATCTCTATCTGTCAAGATTCTACACGATTTTTTCAAGTGCTGCCTCCTCCTTGAAGAATTGTTAAAGTACAAATGTCATCACTCTGCTCTTTAACTCTCTTAGCATCTTTTATGTTTTTAGTACCCATCAGATGGTATATACATTCTGCCATGCATTATGATTATTTATGTTCTTAGCTAAGTTCCAATGGTAATAATAATAATAATAGTAATAATAATAAACTTCATTAAGTTTATATCATAGAATGGGCATAGTGCTAAGAAATTTATAAATGGTATTTTTCTCAATCCTCAGAGATGGGAGGAAGATTTTTTGTGGCAAATTGTGGTTAACAAGATGAGTATCTGGGGCTGGGATTGTGGCTCAGTGGTAGAGCGCTTGCCTTGCATGCATGAGGCACTGGGTTTGATCCGCAGCACCACATATAAATAAATAAATAAATAAATAAATAAAAAATAAATAAATATATTGTGTCCATCTACAACTAAAAAAAAATTTAAAAAAAATGCTTAAAAGATGAGTGTCTGGAGTTTGCTGAGGGTTATCTCCTTCCTTGCAAGCTGTCCAACCTTAATCATACTTATTTACTTTTTTCCACATTTTGTCATTTGGAGGAAGGTGATGATGCTTGTCTCATAGAATGTTTTGAGGGTGAGCAGTGAGTGCTCAATGAATGCTAGCTATTGATTGCAATTGTCTATTTTTCTTCAGATTAGGAAACTAAAACTGAGAAAGTGTTTCAGTTAGTAGAAGCTGGATTTGATCACAGGCTGTCCAGTTTCAAGGCCCCAGGGTCTCTCAGAGAGGCAGGGGAACCTGGTCAAGCTGGTCTCTCTGAACCCACTGTACTCTGCTCAGTCTGGCTTTCACTGAGCTTGACTAATGTTGTCTGAAGTGGGATCTGAATTCAAGGATAGACAGCTATATTTTTAATTCCAACTGGTTGTTAGCTTTGTGAATGAGAGCAAAAAATTTAACCCTTCTAAATCACAGTTGCCTTCATTATAAAATGAGAAGAATTCACTCATAGGGCCATTTTAGGATAAATCAGATAACTAGTGTATCTAGAATAAATATCTAGAAAACAGTGCCCATTCAATAAATACTACTATGATTATTAAACATTTGAAATTCTTATTGACACTCAATACATTTGATTTTATTTTAAGGTGATAACATTCAAAACCTTCCTCAGTAATACATTAAAGACAAGTAAGTGAAAGGAAACCTAATACAATGGTGATAATATTACATAGCTTAGATGGCTAAGGTGTACATAAATGGTACAATAGATATGACTCTTTATCTTGAAAAAGACCTGCAATTTGCTTGTGGATGTGGATACTGGCAGAGTTGTAGCTTAGGAGTTACTGTCAAATGACAGGCAGGATTATTGACATTGGATGGGAAAGTTAACAGCAGTTGCAGATGTTGCGGCTCATAACACAGACATGAGCCAAGGTAGCTGGCATGTGCTTGAGGTCTGTGCATGCCTGTCCCCTGTGTGCATTCCCACACTGCTCCACTTGACAGTTTTCCACATTCATGTAGTGTTTCTCTCAGATGAAATCATACATAAGTACAACACTCCCATTACATGAAAATTGTTCCTATATATTGGAATAAACTTATGTTTCCAAAACACACATTAAAACAGAATCGACTGTACCTTGAAAGTATCACAACCTTTGTTTCTCAACCTAAACCTTAATTGTAATTATGAAGCATTTGATATACTCCAATTATATTGTCTACTCAAGACCCTGGTGATGGGGGAGGGTATCATAACCCTCATTTCTCCACCTAAAATTTAACAAGAGTGCCAAGTACACAATTTCAAGGCCTCATATTACTGTGGATTCAAGTTCTTGTTATCATATTATTTGTTCTGTCATTTGTCAAGCTATAAATGAACAGACGCCCTCAGGACTATATTCTCTCTTAAGTAAACTAACACTGCAAGATGGCTTTTATCCTAATATTATCACCTTACTCTACTACTGTGAAGAGCTCCAATTCTCTGTCTTTTCATCATGACTTATTTCCCTCCTCATTTTTATCTTCTGAGCAAACAGTTATTTTTTAATCAGAAGTATTGAAATGATTCTGAGGAAAATAGTTTTATCTCCTTCAGCAGGCTGTACTAGGCAGGAAATTAACCCAAACTGGGCTGGGGTATAGCATGTACTTAGTGTATATAAGACCCTTGATTCAATTCCCAGCACAAAATGAATAACCCAAACTGCATCTGTTCCAGCAGCAAGAACTTGATCAAGAATTAATCGAATATTTAATAGAAAGAAGGGGTCATTAAATAAAAGGAAATCTATAAGAGAATTAAACTTGGTATGTATTAGAGTTCCCAGCTTGACCCTAAAACATGTAACTGTCAGGATTCAGGACTCTCTCAGTGGACTGGACAAACAGATTTCTCTGCATATTTGTGCTTCATACAAACTGAACTTGCAGAACTACAGAATCTCCTGTAGGCTAGTGAGCATTCCTTCAGACGCTTCTCAAACCTGATCAAAATTGATAATCCTTCAGTGGCTTGTATTGCATGGCAAGGGTAATGTATGGCATGTTGTAAAAGATAGTTCTTTTTTTTTTTTTTTTTTTGCCTTCCCAGCATCCATGTCCCCACTGAAGATCACTCCAAATTTTCTTTGGAGCACCATGGCCTCTATTGCACCTGCTTCTACTGTGTTCACTTCAGCATTAATCCTAGGGGCCATCAGAGCATTGCCTTACTCTACAAATGACCTATTGCCTTTAAATGAGAGTCAGGCATTCTACCTAAGCTGAATCAATGAAAATCGGCTCTGAGACTTTTATTGGAACTCTTTGGTGAGGGATGATTATCTCTTTAAGATTGCATTGCTGAATTAGCAGAATAAAATCTTAGATTTGCTAATGGCCAGCTCTGCTACCACAATATCCTGTTCAAGAATGAAAACTACAACATAGAGAAGGAGGGAAGAGAATCAGAGACCCGGTGACATCATTGAAGCCCAATTCATGTCATGTTTTGGAGTTCTACTTTTGTCATTGGGCTTTTTTAGATAAATTAGTTGTGATTTAAACATCGGTCATCTTCCTAGACTATCAAATTCACTCTAGGATTAGCATAGGAAATTATGAAGTACAGTTTTACTTTTCCATATTGTGTTAGCCAACTTTCCATCACTGTGACAAAATACCCAGAATAATTTAAAAGGAGCAAAGATTTATTTTGGCTCATGATTTCAGAGGTTTCAGTCCATGGTCACTTGGCTCCATTGTTTCTGGGCCTATGGAAAGACAGAACACCACAGTGGGCAAGGCATGGCAGAGGAAAGATGCCCATGCAGTGGGAAAACAGAGAGAAAGAAGGGGCTGGGGACAAAATATGCCCTTCAAAGACGCATCCCAGGTGAACCACTTCCTTCCACTAGGCCCCACCTCCTACAGTTTCTCCTCCCAGTCGCTTATTAAGCAACAAATCCATTAATGAAGTTAAAGTACTAATGATCCATTCCCTTCCCTCCTCTAAACACTGCTACATGAGGAGCCAAGACTTTAATGCATGAGCTTTTGGGGGATATTCCAGATCCAACTATAACGTATACACACCCAAGTCACATTTTTTAATGAAAGCTCCAAGAGCAAAAATTCTGCACATTCAATAAGTCACAGAAAAAAATAGGACTTTTTTTGTGGGGGGAGGGAGAATTTACATATTAACATTGCATTTAATAACCCGTATGGATGTGCCATGAAGTATGCTTTCTTAATGTATCCATGAGACCTTTACAGATAGATATTTTGAAAAACTAGTTTGTAACCTCATAAGTTACTGGCAATTTAAATATTTTAAATACAATAACCACTGCCTACCAACATGTATCAGTGACGTCCTTGCCCATTTTTTGTATTGATTGGGAAAATGATGCAATATTTGTACATATGGATACAATTTATGGCACAAAATTTTCTGATGGTGTTGCTCACATCAAAGCCATTGTGAGCTGTAACTGGACTCTTAATTTCTACTTTAAAGATTTTGCTTTATAACTTTCTCAATGTATTCGATGATTTGCTATAACCATTAAAATTAATTAAAAGAAATGGAAAAAATTACAGTAGTTTGAATTTTTTGTTTTAAACAAATTTTAAGTAAAATAAGAACACATTAAGAAGTAATAAAAAGACTTTCAAAACACATTCTATGAATAAGCTTTCTGTGGCTATGATAAAATACCTGAGGAAATAAAAGACATATTTTGGCTCATAGTTTCAGAGGGTTTTGTTCAGTCACTTGGTCCTGTCACTTTGGGCCTTGGGCAAGACAGAAGAGGACAGAGTACACATAGTAGAGCAGAGCCACTCACCTCATAAAAGTTAGGAAGCAGAGTGGGGGGTGTCGAAGGACAAAATACAACCTTCAAAGTCATATCCCCCTTGACCTACATTTTCTAACTAGACTCACCTCCTAAAGTTCCACCTCTTTCTAATATCAATGTCAACTGGGGGCCACACCTTCAATACCTGAGTCTTTGGGGGACATTCTGGATCCAAATGATGATGGTTGAGAGACGCATAGTTGTTTATCAACCTTCAAACCTAAAATTTAATAATTGTTGTTTATATGAATAATAATAATAATAAAGTATATAGCATCACAACAAGGATTGAGAAAGTAAAATTAAAAAGAGGAAATGAACCCATGGTTTATAACATTTAAAAGCTGGCTCATTTAAAAATAATATTTTTGAGACTGGGTGCTCAAATCAATTAATGCAAATGCTTTTGTGTTTAATATTTTTATGTGTAGTTTAGTTTAGGCCATGAATTCTGTACTTTGTTAAACAATGGTATTCTAGAAATCAGATTACTTGAACTCCAGATTCTAGTAATTTGTGTATTTTTGTATCTAATCAATGAGAAAATTGTGAGCAATTTTCATCAGCTATTATCAATTTTACTTATAATTAAAGTCCTTTATTGGTCCTAAAATTCTTCTTTCAATTCATTTGCATCTCAATCACCTCTGTGTTGCCATTTTCCTTGAAAAACTGTCCGTACTAGATATTCTCCTAATCGAAATTCGGTGAATATAGAAATCACGTGCAGGAGATATTTATTAAAATGAAGATTCCTGAGCTCCAACACAAATCATGAAAATTGGAATTCCAGGGAGTAGTGCTTAGGAGTTTATCTTTTCAATAATACCATCCTTGGTATTAATTGGAAAAACAGTGCAGGATATTTTGAAATCCATATATGGCTTTGCCATATATACCTTGAATGAAACTGTTCAATGAATTGCTAATACCAGTTATTCTGCACATGAGCACGACGTTGAAGTAATCAAGAGAATTACAAATTTTTGTAGAAAGATACATGCTTTGAACACCTTTCTTGGTATTTTGACTGCCATGCTCTTACATGCAGCCTCTGTGTCAATGGTTCTCAAAATTCAGTGTATGCAGGAGTAATGTGCCAGGAACATTTATTAAAATGTAGATTCCTTGGTTCCAACAGAAATTAAGAAAATCAGAATTCTAGGAGAAAGTGTCTAGAAGTTTATATTTTCAATAATACTGAAAAATTACTAAAAATTATATTTAACCCTATTAGCCTTAGCACACTATCAGGAGATCTTCGAAGAAAGAAATGAAATCAAGAAAAACGATCATTTTTCTTTACAAGCTGAATATTACTTCATCACTTTTTAAATTTATGTTTTCAAAAAATGAAAAAAAGAACTTCTGAAATCCTCAGCATGAGAGATTTTCTAACAGATTGCTTTTCAAACATCTTCAAAGTGAATGGAGAGAATGTTGATGTAAAATTTAGCCACAATAAATTATTGGCTTCATCTGGGAGCTGAATCACATGTTTGTAATCCCAGTGACTTGGGAGGCTAAGGCAGGAGAATCACAAGTTCCTGGCCAGCCTCTGCAACTTAGTGAGACCCTGTCTCAAAATAAAATAAAAAGTTCAGTGGTAGTGCACTACTGGGTTCAGTCTCTAGTGCTGTGTATGTGTGGTGGTGGGGGACACAGTGGAGTCTTGGCTTCAAACTTATGTAACTACATTTGTTCTGGCCTGTTGAACAGCAGCATGAATAAAACAGGAAGCACAAAAAATTATTGCTGTTAAAGTTATGTGTCCTGGCTTTCCTTATGTGTCATCTATACAATATTCTTCATATGCTGATTTTTATTAGCTTGAGACCACCAAACAAAATAATAATGTGATTTGAGTCATTCTCATCAAATTATATGAGGGAAAAAATGTTCCCTATTTGGACATTATCTGACAATGTTCAGAAATGTCAACTGATGCCAAATCTTCTTGTGCACGCATTTATAAAGTTATGCAAAAGTAAATATGAATATTAAAATATCAGTTCTATTGAAAACTTTAAAGTACAAAATATAGCTTGAATTTCACAAATATCACTTCAGTGAGAATGTTAATTTGTCACACCACTAACACAACTCTTACAATAAAACTGTACATTGTAGATTTGCCATATTTCTTTTTTTTCTTTTCTTTTTTTTGATACCAGGAATGGAACTCAGGAGCTCAGGGGCACTCAACCAATGAGCCACATCCCCAGCCCTATTTTGTATTTTATTTAGAAACAGGGTCTCACTGAGTTGCTCAGTGCCTCACTTTTGCTGAGGCTGGCTTTGAACTTGTGATCCTTATGCAGCCATCGGTATTACAGGCGTGCACCACTACACCTGGCTTGCCATATTTCTTGCTTAGCACATCAGCAGAATCTGATGCTATTATTAAGATCAAAACATAACTTTATAAAGTTCTTTTTCTATGGTCTCTGATACCATAGTTATAACATTTTCTTGCTCACATTTTAACTTGGAAAATTATTGTAGTGTCAGAAATTGCTACTGCATAACTGAATTCAAATAAAAAAAATAGAAATTGTCACATTTTAAAAAGAGAGTCACAGGGCCAGCTTTAAAGAGAAAGGAATAGTGGTTGATATCCTTATCAGATATGTCTCAGGACCTATAATGCTAAGATCTCATGAGAAGATCCCTGAGCTAGGGAATCTATTCTATATATACATGGTATTATTCTTAGTGTTTTCTTCGTGTTTTCCTAATTAAATCCTGTACATCCAATTAAATATCAATATGCAGGATAATATAATTTGAAATCCACTTGTCTTCGCTATGTGTTGCTTTTATGAAACTGTCCATAAATTATTAGTATAAGAAAGACCAGAAAATTTGTGAAGGTCTCAGTGAAGGAAAAAATGCCCACTTCAGAATATAAACAGAAAAAGAATCATCTTTTTGAAATCAGAATTTGAAGAAAAGGAACTGAAATCACATTACTTATGTGGCATAGGAATTCCAAACTGAAAAATCCAGTATAAAATAAAAAAATTCAAAATCAGTGGTCTTCATAGCAACTAAGCAGAGTTAAACTTAGAATGTCTTATAGAAGAGAAGTTTCCATAACAAATTCTATGTGGTAGCCTTGCAGAGAACAATTTCCAGTTTAAGATGACTTTGTGAACAAAAATGAGAAAATACATGAAGAATTTTAGGGACAAGAAAGTCCACATACCCAAAAGACATGGAATTCACACCTAAGCAATTAGAATAAGTATAATTTTTTAAAAATCCTTTTAAAAAGTGTAGCTTAGTGCTGAGGGGTTAGCTCAGTGGTAGAGCAAGTACCTGGCATGCCTAATGCCCTGGGTTTAATTCCTAATATAAAAAAGGGGGAGAGTAGCTTAAAATCTCCTAAGAGAAATAAGAAGGGATCATTCCATGAAATAAGAGTAGGAAATTGAAAAATAAGCAAATTAAAAATCCTGCAGTCAAAAAACTACAGTCTTGAAGGGGAATGGGGGCAGGAAAGATGGTGGAACGAGATGAACATCATTACTATAGGCACACGTATGACTGCACATATGGTGTGACTCTGTTGTGTACAACCAGAGAAATGAAAAGTTGTGCTCCATTTGTGTACAATGAATAGAAATGCATTCTGCTATCATGTATAACTAATTAAAACAAATAAAAAATATAGTCTTTGGAATTAAAAAATTCCTATATGTAGATTAAGCACTAGGCTAGACATAGCTGAAAAGAAAATTAGAGATGCGGAAAAAGATCTGAAAGAAATCATCTAGAATGCAGCACAGAGAAATAAAGAGATACAATGCATAAAAGTTTCTAAAAATAATTCCAGGATGAATTCCAGAAGGAAAGTTATCTAAGAAAGATACTCTTAATAACTCAATGGTAGATATATAAATATTGAGAAAATATTAAAGAAATAATAGCTAAGAACTTCTAGAATTAAAATGGGATATGAATCTTTAAATTGAAGATGTGTTCTACCTAGTCTTAGGAAATATGTGCAAATCACAATAAAACTTCAGAATATGAATGATACAATAACTTCAAATCAAACAAGAATAAAAGATATATTGCCTAAGAAATAGAATGGAGGAAAATTTCCCATCAGCAAAAATACATCTGCCATAACACAATGGACTAAATGTACAAAATACTTCGGCAAAATCAATGTTAACAGAGAACTCTGTCACATTTAATAAGAATAAAGATTAAACTGTAGACAACAATAAAAAGGAAGCTAGGAGGGGAAATTCAGAAAAAAAGTTAAAGTATGCTAAGTTTTTCTCAAATAAATAATAGAGATATTTTCCAAAAAAACAGCATGTTACAAAGTCATAACAATTAAGAATGAGTGTAACATATTGTTAACCTTTAATAAAGTCATTAAATATTTATGTGTTAAGGATAAATACTATATCTCACTTCTGAAAGAGCAGAGTACATAAAAATGACCAGGGAATCAATAAGAGAAGAAAAGGAAGTATAAAAGATGGAAAGAATTATCATGTTAATTAGAAAACAAAAATTAGATGTTAGAGATAAGTTAAAATGTATTATAAATTATGTTCATTGTTGAAAGTTGGTGATATTAGAATAAAAAATAAAATTCAGGCATTCACTTATTTACAGAAGATACATGTAATAACTGAATGGCAGATCCCTAAATATCAGATTGTCACTATAAGAGAGATAATACCAAATATTAAAGAGAAGGGAGTTTAAGGCAAAAAGGTTTAATTGGAATTAAGAGAAATTTTTCCTAAAGATGCAAAAAGTCTTTTGTATCTTTACAAAATTTGACAGAATGTCCAGAAGAAATTGGCAAACATATAATTATAGAGTTTAAAATATCTCTCAAAAAACTATGCAAACAAAACCTTGTTATAAGACTTGAATAGCACAATTAATAAATTTACTCTAAAAGATATACATGTTGTCCCACAAAAAAGGTGCAAACATTCTTTTCAAACATTTATAGAGGTCACAGATGCACCCCCTCAATGAGAATGCAAAAAATGGAAATTCTACCAGTGTTCTCTGACTCGAAATCAAAAAATATAAGAAATTAACAGAAAAAAAAAAACAGAAAAATGTACACAAACAGATGAACTAAAAACCCAAAATAGTTTAGTTTTAAAGAATTATGGATTAAATAGGGAATAGGAGTTAAATTTTAAAACATTTAAAAGTGAAAGGATTTGGTTTTTGTTGCCAACCTGAAAAGCTGAGAAAATAACCAGCCATCTGCTGAAAAGTGAAGGAAATTTAAGCAGAGAAGTGGAGAATTGCAGGAGGAACAACAACCAATGAAGTCAGTATATGTAGTTTCTCTTTGTTTGTCCTGTTGGGGTCATTTGGCAGTTCCAGAGCAGAAGATTGAAAGGGTTGAGCAGATCCTTTGACTGCCTACCGGGATGTGGAAGACACAGATTGGAGTTCAAGGCCTAGTGTGGTGAGGTGTGTAGGAGGGAACTAATAATCGTTTACTGTGAGTTGGAACACAGAGGACTGTGCCATAAGAAGAAAGTAAGTCAGAGAAGTAGGCCCTTACAAAGTCCCCCGTGCTTGAAATTAGGCTAATGAAATCCTAACATTATAAATCTGCTCCCCAGGCACCTGATAGAGGCAAATGTAAATTAAATCTGAAAAAATAAATTATCCTAGGCCTCAAATTATTTTGAAAATTATTTGCAAATGTTTTGAAAACAAATTACAAATATCTTTTCCAAAAAAATGGTCATACTACATGCACTAGTTTTTTTGTTTTTGTTTTTAATCTAAAACTCTGTATTTTTCACATAAGTACATCCAAGGCTGTGTTATTATTCCAGAATTGTGGAATCTTGCCTTGGTCAATTCACCATATTAATTAGCCACTCTTTAATGATGTGGTAATAGATACTTATATTGCCTCTGACCTTTTATTACAACAAACATGCTGCAGGGAATAGCCTCACATGTACATCATGTTTCAGATATGGAAGCATATCCCTAAAGACCTCTCCGGTCTGTGGTTTAAGTTTCCATGCTGCTAGAAAGTTGTGCTTTCTCTTTCCAGCTGTTTAGCTACTTCCTGGAAAGAGTAGTAGTTCTCTGTAGCATTGTGGACTTCCAGCAGAACCAAATTTTTGCCATTAAAGACTGGTATTATATTGAACGATACACTAAGAAATCAATCAAAATAGAAAAAATAAATAAATTTATAGAACTGAGGAGGCTGCTTCCTAGAAGTTGTTGATTTCTGAATCACGTGTTTTCCTGTATTTAAAATATGCTAAAGTTTCCATTTCTTTGTCAACCAAAGGCCCATCCCACTAATCAGAAATAAGGCATCTTTTATCTAAAGAGAATTAGCCCTTTGCTTTGGAGATGACTTACAAATTTTTTCTTTTTATTTTGAATTATTTCTGATATTTATTAATGCATTTTGTATGGCTGAATTTATCCATCTTTTATGTTAATAATTTTCTAGGACACATGATTCTTTTTCCTTGTTCACACTTCAAGCCTTGATTTGGGGGAAAAAAAATTTAAACTTATTTTTTCTTCTCTTATACTATTTGTATAGTGTCATTTTTATGGTAAGTCCTTGGTAATCTAAAACATTAGTACAAGAAGTTAAATAATTTTCTTTTTTATATGACTATTCCAGTTTCTCAGCATTCCTGGTGAGTAATCTATATTCTTCAACGTCATCTGCAATGCTAACTTGGTGCTATACACTGCTACTGTTTTGGAATTGTTTTGCTTTATTGATATGACCAATCTATTTTAAAAATTGACCTGTTATTATTGTATTAAATGAACAGCCTTATTCTAGAGAAAACTAAGAATTTATATTATTAATGCATTGAGTGTTTTTATGAAAGATTAAGGTTCACTTTTGATTGATTCAAGTCTTAATCCCCGTAATAACATTTTAATATTTCGTTCATAAAGCTCCTGAACAATTCTTTTTAAATTTATTCAAAGATATTAAAGTCATTGTTATCCTTGGGTACAGTGGCACACATTTGTGATCCCAGTTAGTTGGGAGGCTGAAACAAACCTTGAGAGCAGCCTCAGCAACTTAGTGAGACGCTGTCTCAAAATAAAATTTAGAAAAGAGCTGGGGATATAACTTAGTGGTAAGGCACAGGCACAAACCCCTGGGTTCAATCCCCAGTGCCACATATATACAATATATAATTGTAAATTGGACCTTCTTCTATTTTATATTCTAATTGGCTATTAACTCTATATAGGAAAGTCATCAATTTTTACATAAAATTTGTTTTTGGCTACCTTATTGAAATACCTCTTTGATGGTAATTGTTCATGATTCTCCCGGTTTTTAAATAAACAAAACAATTTCTATTAATATCATAATATAATAACATGTTATATTATATTATGATCTATTATATAATATAATACAGCATAATATAATTTCTATTAATAATTTCTATTAAGATAATAATTATTAATTTCTATTAATATCACATAATAATATATAATAATAATAATATATAATAATAATAATAATATTCCTCCTACTGTTCAAAAGTTTTACCTCTTATTTCTGTCTTTCATCTAATGCAAATCATTATTCTAGTTACCAGCAATTTGTCTGTTAGCACAAAAGGACTGGACAGGACACAAACTTCACGGATCTTCTCAGCTTTTTATTCAGAAACGGATTATACCCAGGGGAATGGACCCACTCTCCTGGTGGAAAACGAGCGTCTGGACAAAGGAGGGGACTGGGCTTATATAGGTTATACTGAGAAGTGACTTAATTAATGAGTTTGTCAGTTTGGAGCACTTAGGAATTCAAGGGCTGTCTTACTGGGCGAGATGGGGCTGGCTTAGGGTCATAGGTCAGTTTTAGGCACTCAGGAAACAGGTTTGTGAGAATTTGAAAATTTGTTTTTACTGGGCAATATTTTTACTTGGAGGAGAATGGAGGGTCTGGGGTCAGCGTTCAGTGCTTATCTCTTTCCCTTCAGGGTCCCATTGTACTGTCACTGGGAAAGGATTTATTTGGGGAGGGATCAATGCTTTGGCTTCTTTTCTAGGGATTGTTCTGTCACTGGAAAGGAATGCACTGGGAAAGGATCAATGCTCTCAAGTGCTGCTTTTCACTCTCTTCCCAGGCCATACTATTTTGGGGTTTGTCATTGTCCATATCTTATAGTCTCATTCTCAGCTTTAATGTGATAATATCTAGTATTTTCCATTTACAAGGTATGAACCATCGAGTTGATCTAGGTATTTATAATAAAATATATTTTTATTTCTATTTTATTGTTTTGTGGCACTGAGGATTGAACCCAGGGGAACTCTACAAATGAGCTTCATTCCCCGCCCTTTTTACATTTTATGTTGAGACAGGGTCTCGCTAAATCCCCTAGGCTGGCCTCCAACCCGCAATCTTTCTGAGTCACTGGGACTACAAGTGTGAGTCTCTGTGCTCAGCTCTTTATTTCTATTTTAGAAAAAATATGTTTAAAATCAGGAATGAATACTGAATTTTATCAAAGTAATATATAGTATCTAAAATTATTTATGTATTTTTTTCTTATTTGATTAATTTGTTGGATTAAATTAATAATTTTCCTAATGGCAAATCTTCTTTGCACTCTTGGAATTAATCACACCTGCTTTCATTAAATTATTTTTCAATGTGCTGCTGAATTTTCTTTTTCCCTTAAAATTATTGTTATCAAATTTTTGGCCAAAAATGTGCTCATTTCTTGGATCTGCAAGTAGGGGAGAATAAAATACTTTATCCCAAATATTTGTCTGGCATATTTCCAATTGTGTATTTATGAAAAATGCACATCTGTGCAGACAAAGGAATAATTCTGAAAAGCTATATCCATTTACATTAATAGCAAATGCAAAGTGCTCTCTGTTCCCATATCCACCTTTCTGCCTAGGAGATATTTGTCTACAGGAAGAAGAGATTGAGGTCTGACATATGACCCAGACAGATTAGGGCAGGCTACTATAACCTAGGAGACTTCTCATGCATGGCCAGAGGATCCTTGCTTACTGCATGTCCTCTTGCCACCTTCCAAGACTGTACCACCTCCCATCTGCCCAGAAATCCAAGATCCAATCCCTTTAAGCCCAATATAAAGGCCAACTATTTTGCCCTTCTTTAGAGTCTAAATTCTCATGCTTTAGACATGCCATAAAAATTGTGTGTACCTTTACCTATTATATAGTCAGTTATTTCATTGACCAAAATCACCAAAATTTCAGAGGGAAAAGAGTAAATTTAAAACTTCCTTACAAGTGTCAGTATTATATAGGCTGTCTTGTTGTCAAATGGCAATAAGCATTAACTGTAGAGTCAGATTGGCCAAGTTTAAATACCAACTCTGCTACTAGTAACTGCAAGACCTTGGTCACTCTAACCTCTCTGTGCCTTGGTTTCCATACTCTAAAAGTATGAGACCTAATATGAGACTAAGTATAAGACCTAGTTTTTTCCCAGTTATCTTTACTACTAGGATTACTAGGATCCTTATTTCGAATCCAAAAATGATAGGCTTAAGTATAGTAGATCTTTTTTGGTAATGACTAAGCTCTCATTTTTGTCTCCAATCTTTATAAATTTGTCAATGTCTCTGCTCAGCTTTGCAGAGTCGCTGTCTCTGTTTGGAATTACCTAGAGGGCAAGAGCGGCTCAAAGACTAGGGCTTACCACCCGGCCTCGCAGATGTAGCTCCTCAGTTCTCCACTGCCTTTCTATCTAATGCCTTTGGATAAATACTTTGTTTTGTTTAGCTCCACTTTTCTAGTTATTCTTAGTGGAAAGCTTGTTATCAAACACATCTTCCCACTTTTTATCATTAGTGTTAAAACTTAAATTATCTGTTATAGTTATTATTTTAATTTTGCTTGTGTATCTATTTTGCTTACTTTCCTCTTTGAGTCTGCACTCCACAACCCTATTGTGTTTTCATCAGTGATTACTGTCTTTTTTATTTCTAAAAGGTGTTCATTTGTAATAATTTTGACCTATCTTCCATGGTTTTCTTGAGCTCTAACAACTTTTGCCGTGGTTTTCTGCTGCCCCATCACAAGTCCTTAAGTCTCCTGTGTTATCTTTGAGAGCTTTGACTTTTACTCTAAGCCTTGCAAACTATGGCAATATGTTAAGTCATGATTTTTACCTGCTTAGTCTAAATATTTTTGAAACGTGCCCTTCTTTCGGTTTTGTCTCCTCCTTTTTTATAGTCATAACTTACAAGATTGTTTAAACAAACAATATACTCAATTAGATAATAACAGAAAAAATACAATAATGTAAACAAGGCTTTAATAGCTTTGTATGTAACGTGCAGTATGGGGAACAAGAAAGCTTGAAGGTCAGGGGCAAGGCTTTGATTCTCGACTCCTGATGCCTGTGAAAGCCAAGACTAGGGTTGGGGTTTTGCAAAAAGTAAAAGCTTTATTGTGCAGTCAACCAGCATGGAGGTCAGGAAGTGGAAACAAAACAAAACAAAACAAAACCCCTCAAATCTTTGACCCCATCCCTTGAAAGCAGGGAAATTGAAAAGAAAGGAGAGAGAAAGTGCTTGTTGATTGGATGGTGAGAAGGGAGAGTTTCGGGTCTTTTTGCAATGTGAGGTAGGTCATCACGCATCTTCACAGGTCTCAAATTTCTTTTTAGGAGGAGTTATCACGTTCTGAGCAGGGATTTTGAGTTTGTGACCTCAAAAGGTCAGTGACTGGAAGAGCTGGCTTCTTCTGCGCATGCCCATTCTTGAAAAGCCGGTTTCAAACCATCCTGGAGTAGATTCTGGAGGCTTTTCCTGAAAGACAACTTAAGCACTTTGTTATTTAAGGAATTTATGTCTGGTGTGTCCAGGCCCTAGAGAATTTCACTCCAGGTTTCAAACTGTGTTCCTTGTGCTTTAGTTTTCCTCTTTTCTCTCCTTTTAAATCATTATAAATAAAAAGAAATAATACCCATGTCTTTCTCATAGGGGTTTGTAAGGAGGAAATCTATATTAGTTTGCTAGAGCTACTATAAGAAAATACCACAAATTGGGTGATTTAACTAAGCGAAATTTAGTTTCTCACAGTTTTGAAGGCTAGGTGTGGGAGGTCAAGGTGTCGCAGAGTTGGTTTCTTCTGAGGCCTCTCTCCTTGGCTTACAGTCATCTTCTGTGTTTTTTTTTTTGCTTGGTATAGTCTAAGATTGCTGGTATCTCTACATATGTCCAAATATCCTCTTCTTGTGACACCAGATTCCATTCAGGCCCACCCTAACAGCCTCATTTTAACTTGTTCTCTTCAAAGAACTTATCTCCAAATACGGTCAAGTTCTAAGGCACTGAGGGTCAGGACTTGAACACACGGATTTTAGAGGAGAGGATACAATTCACCCATAACTCAAATCATTGTTTATTCTGTTAGAAATGATATTTTATTTTTGTTTTGATATTGCAAAATTATCCTTACTCAAACGTCAGTGGAATCAACACAATTAGTTTTACCACTAGGAATGGTTAAAGAATGAAAAAACTAGTGGCTATGTAGTAGTCAACCTATATCCCAGACACCCGCTGTGTGCTTAAAACTATGGAATATATTCTCACCTGTGTTGTGTTTTTTATTATTAAACTTATAATAAAGTTTAATGTATAAATGAGAAACAGTAAAAGATCAACAACATAACTACTAATGAAATAGAACAATTATAACATTATACTGTAATAAAATTATGTGAATGGGATTTCTGTCTCTCAGAATATCATTTTGTACTTTACTCACCCTTTTTGTGATGATGTGAAATAATGCAATACCTACATGAGGAGATCAAGTGAGATGAATGATGGAGGCAATGTGATGTAGCATTAGACAACTACATAAAGGTTACTTAAACATAAGCACTGTGATACTGCGTCAGAAGATTTGTTAACCCAGATGGATGAGTGACTCATGGTGGGTAGTATACACAGCATGGACCACTGGAAAAAGGAATGATTCACTTCCTGAGAAGGATAGAATGAGACAGTGAGAGATTTCATCGTGCCATTCGGAATAGCATGCAATTTAAAATATCTGAATTGTTGATTTCTGGAAATTTCCATGTACCATTTTTGGACTACATGGATAATTGAAACTGTGGAAAGTGAAACCATAGATTATGAAGGACTACCATAAAGATGACTGTTTGCAAAATGTGTTATACTGTGTTATTCAGGCCCACCCTAATAGCCTCATTTTAACTTGTTATACTGTAATGCTGTGTTATACTGTAATGCTGGCAATAAAATCGTGATATGTGACTAAAATTTAAGTGAAAGAATTCAATTTGTAACTGATGATTTGCAGCAAATTCTCATTCATAAATTTATGCATGTAAGAACTACAGAATTTATAGATTACTGAATCTTTCAGATTGTCTAGATTGTCATTATTGCTATGTGTGCTTTCAAGAATCTTCTAGGTGGGCCATGCCTATAATTCAGCAACTCCTCAGGCTGAGGCAAGAGGATTATAAATTCAAGGCCAATCTGGGAGATTAGCAAAATCTTGTTTCAAAATAAAAAAGGGCTGTGAATGTAGCTGAGTGATAAAGTGGCCCTTGGTTTAATCCCCAATACTGGGGGAAAAAAAGGAAAAAAGATCTTCTTTTTGGGTCTTTATCTTGTTTAATAATTTAGCTGAGTCATTAATTTAAAAATGCAGCTGTTCTAAAAATGTAATGTTTATGCTTTCTGAAAAGAATTCTAAGGAAAAACTTAAACTCAGGCTAATGAAGTTTACATTATACAAGAATTTATGATATACAATTGACGTCAATTCAGGGAACCAAATGAAGACAGATGTCATGCTTAATAAGCAAACACTGGAATCATTAAATTATTTATTTTTTCCTCCTTTGTGCTTGTAAATGTAGCATGATATAAATGGTTGAAAGTAAAATTTGTTCTCATATTGTACTCATGGCATTTTATACCTTTAAATATACCCCTGTTTTCTGCATTACTTGGCCCCCTGAACAAAGAAATTTAGACATTTAAAAAATGCCACACCCACTGATCTTTCCTCTATTTTGTGAGATCCACCCCATCCCATTCACCTCCTTCCTTTGCTCTAGCTTCCACCTATGAGAATCAGGGGAGCAGAGGAAGGAGATTGAGGGGCAGGAGGGGAGGGAGGGGGGAGGGGAAAAGGGAGTGAATGGATTCTACCTTTATGTATATCTATAAAGCACCAATGAAAAAAACAATCAATAAATAGAGGACAAGTAGGGTAGAGGAAAGGGAATAGGGGGAAGAAGGAGGGGAAGGAAAGAGGAAGCACTGGGTGCTGAAATGGAGCAAATTAAATTGCTTGCATGTATGAATATGCCAAAATGAACCCCACTATTACGATAACCATCATGCATTAATCAAAGCATATAAAAAATTCTATGTCCTATTACTCAACCCTCTTCTGTAAAAAGACAAAGATAGTGTCCACCCTGAATTTTGAAGAGTTGATGTTTATAATTAAACTGTACTACAGGAAAACATTATTTAAACCGTCATGACATTGCAACACTCCCTCCAAGTGAGGAAATTTATATCTGGTACACTTTTATTTATTTCGTGATAAAATAAAAGGGCCCTTGCTGACATTTAGTCATATGCTATTTATCTGTAAACTTCATCATGAACAAGGATTGTTTCTTAGTTGGCAAGTGAATAAGGGTGCATGTGCACATGTGGGGGTGGGTGTGCACACACTTTGGGGAGAACTGACATATCCTTTCTTGAGTGTCTTTTGTGTGTCAGGCATTCTGTGCAACACAATGACTCTGTGAGATTATTTCAAGGTCAGACGTATCCCATGGTGCATGTTCTGTTAGTGTCACAGGAAAGCAGGGAGCTAAAACTCCAAACCTTGGTTCTTGTGTTCCCATGAAAGAAAATTTAAAGTCAGACACCAAAAGTGCAAGAGAATTTTATTAGAAGTGAAAGTGAGGTGAAAATAAAGTAAAAGAAAAGCAAAGAGCACTCTCAAGGGAGAGAGTGAGCCGTCTCCAGGCAGAGAATGACAAAGGAGACAATGTTGTCCCCAATTTTATTATTGTTTTATGGTTAGCTTGAAAATTGTGGTCCTCCTTCAGCAACCTTCACCAATCAGGTGTTCAACTCCTCCTTCACATCAGGCGTGGAATTTTTGACCTTAGTTGGTCGTCTCCAGAACTGTCATGGTGACCGGTGATGGGTGACCATCTTACTTAGGGAGGCTTCTTCTACAAGTGAATCTCATGTTAATGTGGGTACTGGGGTTAATTGCTGGTCAGAAGTTACCTTAGTGCACCCGTGCTACTAAAGTAATCTCCCTTCCCAGACAAATGGAGACATCTTTAGCCATAATTCCTACCTTCACACAAACCTCAGTGGACCCTGTCAAGAGTTAATTAATCCTTTTCTTTTGACATGTCTTCTCATTAGCTCCTTTGCTTCTGTTTATTTTCTACAAATTAACTACCACGCTTGGCTTTCTCGTTTACTTTGGAAGGAGTTTAAAGAAGACCCTAAAGTAATTTAAAAAACACTTGTGACCTTGCCTGCATTTCACTGCTCATTGCTAGCTCAATGCTGCTACTAACATTAGCAGCATTCTACAGATTCAAACCATGATTCAAGCCTGTTAAATAGCTCGAAGTGATTGAGTATGGGAGATGGAATTCAAGAACAACGTTTAAAAATAGTGAGAATCATCATTAGCAGAATCAAGACGTTACCAAGAAGTAACTGTGTGTTTAAACTTACATTAAAAGCAGTGTGTGTGTGTGTGTGTGTGTGTGTGTGTGTTATCCTTGGTTTCTAGCTCACAACACCCTCCTCAATGTAGACCATAGAAACTAGAATTTCTTGTCCCCAAGGCGGGTCAGAGAAACTCTAATCTTCCCATGCCTTTCTGTCTTGGAGATGACCATAAAGAAATTCTCTGATTGCCCTTTGCCCAGAGTAAATCATAAGATCCTGCCTGTTTTAGCAGGATCCTGCCCTATGTCCTGAAAAGAGGCATGTCCTACGCAGAGAGGCAGGAAGACAGGACTTGCTGTGTTTCCTCACTAGTCTATTAGCATTAGGTATACAAAGGAGTCTCCCTAAAAACCCCAAGAGGGCAGGGTTTGGAGAGCTTTCCGATTCCTGAACACACATGGAAGTTCCCGGAGGGTGGCAGACTCAGAGAGGGCATTGAAATTCCACACCCTTCCTCTCATACCTTACTCTATGCATCTTTGTGTCCTCTGAAATATTCTGCATGATAAATTGGTAAATGTAAGTATTTCTTTGAGATCTCTGAGCTGTTCAAGCAAATTAAATGAACCTGATGTGGGGTTGTGGGAAAGCCGATTTATAGCTGGTGGATCAGAAACACCCTTGGAAACTTGGGGCTTGTAACTGGCATCTGAAATGGAGGGGCAGTCTTGGGGTCTGACCCCTCAACCTGTGAGATCTGATCTGAGACTATCTCTAGGTAGATAAGGTCAGAAGCTTGCTTCCTGGTAGGGAGAAATCCCCACACCTTTTGAGGTCACAGGTATCTTCTGTGATGATTGTGGAAGGGGAGTAGAAGAAATCACTTTGTTTTTCCCAATACAGTAGTCTATTCTTTTTCCTGCAAAATCTTCAAGGATGAGACTATACCAGTCCTTTGTGATCTATTCCAGTCTCTATATTTAACTGCTAGAGCATCTCTGGAGGCCTTGTACTTTTTAGGAGCATCCTATTTGGCTCTCTCTCAGCCGAAAGAGTCTGTTCATCACCACTCGTAACTGAGAAATTTTTCTCTCGACTCAACACACCCCATTCCTGTGGCTATTCTTGGTTACCTGCTCCACCCAGCAATCCCAGCACAGACACTGATTTGAAATCTGTTCTTAGGTTTCACCATGCATTCCTAGAGCAATTCTGCCGCTAAATCAGAAGTTCGGGTAAACTCTTGGGGTTTCTTTGGTACTGACATAGATCAAACCCCTTGCCAATATTATTCTGATACTTCCATGCTTTTTATTTCACATGGAAATAACTTCCAGTTGGACAAGACTTCTCAGGGTTTTTTCAGGCTATCTTACATACCTGCATGACTGAATTCAACAAGGAGACGAAAAGAAACAATAGGGTAAGTTTAAATGCCATCAAATTTCCAAAAAGAAAGAAAAGAAATCCAATGAGGATTATTTTTACCAGTATATATATGGTTAAAACAAATCTAGTGAATGGATTTTTACTAGTACATTGCTATGACCACATCTATGACATAATTAATGTTCACTCTTAAATGCATAAGGAATTTTAATAATAGAAATTACATAGGTTCTTTGCACATCCAATGCTGTCTTTGTTTCCAATTACAAACATTAGATTCACAGACACATCTTTTCTTCATGTTTTATTTCTCATATGTATATAATTCTAATAGCTATTTATATTCATAGATATCTGTTTTTTGAGTATGGAAGAGGCTCCAAGGAAAAAATAAATTTGCAGAGGATAAGTAACTAAAGACTTCTGATTTTCTAAGGTAAATTTGCTTTATCTCATAATGATTTTAATAGACTTTTTGCGAATTGAAAATCACATAATTTGAGCTCATTAAGCAAAAGGTACTGAGGCAGGAGTATAGGGTAAATTTAGGTTGGTAACTTGAAGGAAAAGGACTGTATGCTCCATGTTTAAGATAAACGAAGGAGGACCTTCCCAAGGATATCTATTATTGAAGATAAATAACAAGAAAGCACCAAATCCATTCTAACAGATCTAACCACCACAGCTTGTCTGAAAGTAATGCAAGCCCATCAAATAAACACAATTACATGTTAAAAGATATGCCTGCATAGGTAGAGAGTAGGGTGATCCAACAATTTTGTAGGCATATTTTGGACGATGTGCAAAGTGGTGCAGGTACAATGAGAGATTGCAACATAGCTTAGGGAAATGTTAATTTCTAGTCCTCCAAAATTTATGTAAGCTGTTCCTTGCCTATGGGGTAGCCTCCTTCCTATGATCACCCCTCGATTTCCTTTCTACTCTTCCTCTGGGGTGACCACCTTATTATGTGAATCAATGTAAGAAATCTTACTAACTCTCCTTTTGTTAGCCATGTTTGATTTCTATCCCACATGAGCTAAAGGATCCACTGAACTGGTGACACTGTTAAGATTGAGACCGATCAAACACACGGAGAATGTCATATGTGACTACTATCTTTCTACTTAAAAATAATTTGATGGATATATCAGCTCCAATATGTAAAGAGCTAAAATGAAGAAAATTAAATTCCATACTGAATATGTCAAAATGACCCCACTAAAGGTACTGAGGTACGTATCTATAATATACTAATAAAAGCATAAAAATACTACATCCTATTATTCAACTCTCTTTTGTAAAATACAAAGATCACCTGTAAAATTTAAAGATTCAATCATGAGATTATAGAACACTTTCCTTTTCACACACCATATCACCACAACAAGGTGACTCCAGGAGAAGTTATCACTCCCCTCCTTACAATAAGAAAAACGGAACAACTGAAAATAAATTTTCTTGGGCCTGTCAGAGAACTTAGGCCACAGGGCAAACCAACACCCAAAATCTAGGCAAACAGGTAAATTCAGAGACTAACTGCTAAAATATATGTATCTGAAGCAGGAGCCGCTAGAGCCACAAACTGGTAGAAACACAGGGTTAATTTGAATGAATTGCTAGAGGCTAAGAGACTCCTAGGGTCTGAGGTCTTAGAGGTCCCCACACTTTAATTGGCTTTAATACTAGAAAATCATAGGTTCTCAAGCTGAGTAACTGAGAAGAGGGTTAGGGAAAGTATGAACCTTTGAATCATGCACAGAACATTTGCCGCAGCAAAGTCCTACTCTCCACAGGAAAGACTTCACCAGAGCCTTACCACCTGGAGGAAGGGCATTTACACCCTTCCTAGGCTAGATTTCTTGACTTATCTGAGGGAGGAAAAGGAATATTTAAAAAAAAAAAAAAACACTTGTGAAATTCATAGCCTAGGAACTCAAACTCTCTAAAAAATTTAATCATGAGATTATAGAACACTCCTCTTTCCATATATTGTATCACCACATCAGTGAAACTCCAGTATAACAGTAGATGTTAGCCAAAAGTGCTGTAAGATGCACAAACTAACTTTCTCTGAGGAGAACTTAGAGGAGTTCAAAGTAATGATGAAAGACCAAAAAGAAAAAAAAAAGAAGAAAAGAAAAAGAAAAAAAAAACTACAGAGGAATTTTAAGCCACTTGACACATACAATTACAGAAAACATTAGACACAGTCCAATTAATCATCAGATTTATATAAAGCTTTATCCTAAAGACTTATTTACATCAGTTTCTGTTACCTGATATATCATGCCCAGCTTTTAACAAAAAACTATAAGACATGCTTAAAGGCAAAGAAAAACATTGAATGAGCAGATAAAATAAGCATAAAAAATCAGTTATGATAAGGAATTTAAAGTTATTGTGATTAAAATATTAAGGACTCTAATGGAAATAGTAGACAACATGCTAGAATAGGTAGTTAAGGTATACACAAAGATGAAAATTCTAAGAACTTAAAAGGAAATACTAGAAATAATACTGTAACGGATGTGAAGAATGCTTTTTGATGGGATCAACAACAGATGGGATCCAGCTGATGAAGAAGTAAATGGATTTGAAGACAAATCAAGAGAAACATTTCAAAATAAAATGCAATGAGAAAAAATACAAACCAATCAGCCAACCCAAAACAGAACATCCCAAAATATGGAAATATTTCAAAAGGCATAATATATACACTTAACTGGATTAAAAATTAATAGTGGTTGAAAATTGAAACTAATAACAGATACCAGATCCAGACATCTCAGAGAACACCAAGCAAGGTAAATAACTAAGCAAACAGCTAGGTATATCATATTAAAACTACAAAAAAAAAAAAAAAAAGAAAGAGAAGTTCTTGAAAGAAGCTGGAGAATTATATATTCCTGTAGGAGAATAAGAAATACAGTAAACTTCTCACCACATTCCATTCAAGCCCTGTCAGAGTAGAATAACATAAAGTCATATATGAAAGAAAGACACTGATCACCTAGAATCCTATATCTGGTGATACCATTTCTTAAAAGTTAAGAAATAATTTCTCAGAGAAAAGCCAAATGAAATCATTGCCAGCAGATTTGCGCTGTGAGAAATTTTAAAGCTAGTTCTTCAGAGAGAAAGAAAATGAAATACAGGTCAGAAACTTGGACTTATGTAAAGAAAGAAAGAACGTTGAAGAAAGAATAAATGATGAAACTGTTACTAGGTTCCTTAGAAGTTAGAGGTTTGACTCTGAGATCTTTTTTTTTTTTTTTTTTTTTGGTACCAAGGATTGAATTCAGGGCACTTAAATACTGAGCCACATACACAGACCTTTTTGTCTTTTATTTAGAGACAAGGTCTCACTAAGTTGCTGAGGACCTCACTAAATTGCTGAGGCTAGCCTTGAACTCAGGATTGTCTTGCCTAAGCCTCCCAAGCCTCTGGGATTACAGACATGTGCACCACCTGGCTTGACTCTGGGGTCTTAAAAGATCAAGTCTGGCCACCTGCCACTTTCAGATTCCAGTTAACACAGAAAGAAAAGTATCAGTAAAATAGAAAAGAAATTTATTTCCAGCAGATCTAGAAAAATGTCTTCTCTGGTTTGATAAGAGCTCAGGATTATATCAGGGAAAGACAAAAGCAGTAGCTGAGAGATATGCACATTCATAGCACTCTTGGTCAAGCTGTCATCTGGTGGTAGGTCTGGTTTGTGGGATCCTGCAGGGGGTCCTGCTGGTGCCAGAGTTTGGAGTGCAGTTCTCACTCCCAACATGAGATGGTGACTTGCAGGAAGCTGGGAGGGAAAAATAACTTAGAGGCAAAAGTTAGAGGAACAAAATGGAGTCAATCAGGACAATGATTGAATCCTCCTTTAAGTTCTCAATTTTAAAGAAGTTTAGATAAACTTCTTTTTATTTTTCTTGTTAATTAATCTAAAACATAACTTTTAAAAAATTAATGATAGTAACAATATATTGGATGATTATAAAATGGGGATAAATGAAAAATGACAGACACTTTCCCATGATTCCAGTTACTTAGGAGGCTGAGTCAGGAGGATTCCAAGTTCAAGGCCAGCCTAAGCAATTGAGTGAGGCCTTATCTCAAAATAAAAAAAAATAAAAAGGGCTGAGGATATAGCTCAGAGGAACAGCACCTGAGTATAATGTTTTAATCTCCAATACCACAGCAATACACACACAAAAAAAAGAAAAAGAAAAGAAAAATAAGAAAGAAACCACAACACCAGTGCCATAAGGAACAAGATGGAACAAATTGGAAATACTCTGTTGTAAGGTATTTCCTCTACAGGTGAGCATTATGCTATTTAAAAATGGACTTAGATTAGTTAAAAAAATGTATCTTGGAAACAAGAGCAATTTCTTATTTTTTTAAATATCGTAATTGATACACAAATAAAGGAGTTGAAATTTAATCATATAAAATGTTCAATTAAGACTAGAAAAGGCATAAAAAGAGATGCCAAGAAAGGGAAACAAGGAGAAATAAGATATGAGAGATATGCACATTCATAGCACTCTTGGTCAAGCTGTCATCTGGTGGTAGGTCTGGTTTGTAGGATCCACAAACCAGATTATAATAGTTATAGATAGACAACTATTATAATGAGGATAGCTTCTCACCTCATGGTAGCCAGGAAGCAGAAAGAGAGGAAGGGGCTGGGCACAAGGAATAGCCTTCCAGGGCACACCCCCAGTGACCTACTTCCTTTAACAAGGTCCCACCTCCTACAGTTTCCATCACCTCCCAAGAATGCCATTGAGTTATTAATCCCTCAGTGGATTAATCCAGCACTGAGGTCAGAGCCCCGTATGTTCCAATTGCTTCCCCAAAGCTCCACCTCTGAGCATTGCTGCAATGGATATTAAGCTTCAACACAATGCTTTGGGGGCATTCCAGACCCAAAGCATAACACATGATAAATATTAATCTAACTATGTAAAACATGTAAAACAGCCTCACTTTATCTAAATATAGCAATTAAAAGACAAGAGATGGTCAGAGTAGACAGAAAATAACACCCAACTAGGTTTTCACAAAAAATACACCTTATATATAAAAACTTAAAAAAAAAATTAGGGGAAAAGGCATCTAGAAAGGCATAGCAAGCTAACACTAATGAAAAGAAACCTGTAGAAACTACTGATTTCAGACAGATCATACTTCAGAACAAGGAAAGTTACTAAGAACAAATAGGGATGTTATTTATTGATAAAGAGCTCCATTCTCCTCGAAGACATAATAACTCTAAGTATGCATGCATTAAGTCAAAATATGTTAGGCAAAACTGATAGAAGAGTTGGTGACTTCAACACCCCTCTTTCAGTAGTTAATAGATCAAGCAAACAGAAAATCAGTAAGGATATAGTTGACCCAAAGGGCACTATTAATCAACATGACCTAATGGATGTTGATAGACTCCAAATAATTGCCCAAAACACATGAAACATTCACCAAGATAGACCACATTCTCGGTCATATTCCATATCTCAACAAATGTACTTGAAATCATTATTGGAATTAAACTTGAAATCAAGAGAAAGACAGTAGAAAGACATCAGGAAAAATATCCAAATAGTTTTAAATTAAACCACACCCTCCAAATAATACAGAGTCAAAGAAGACTTGAGGGAAATTTTAAAAATACCTTCAACAAAATGAAAATAAAAATACAACTTGAAATTTATAGAATGCAAATCAACATGTATACAGGGAACAAGAAAGCTCTTCTGATTTTGCATTGGCTTACTCCTGAATCTGGAATTTGGTTGAAGGTGGGCTCATCTAGACTGGTTTGGGGGCTTAGTTCTGCTCCATGTTTCCCACCCCTTCCCTGGAACCAGCTGCTAGCCCAGGCATGAATTCCTGGTGATGGAAGAAGTGCATAATAGCAAGCACATCCACACAAGTGCTCTTCAAGGGCTCACATCACACCTGTATGCATCCATTGGCCTAGGGGGAAGTCAGATGGACCAAACCAGAATCAAGAGGCAGCAATACACCTTCCAAACATGGAGTGAGGATAAGAAAATGAGCATTTTTTAACAATAATCTATTCAATATGAAACAGAGTGAATTTGGTGCTCCCCCTCACCACCAAGTAAGAACGACTTCCTCATACCGAGGAGAATGATAGCTGAAGGGCTGCAACCCTCCATCCTGACTGTTGCCAAGAAAGCTGAGATTGGAGATGGCCATGCACTGGCCAGTCCAGCTGAAGCTAACTAAATTTGCATATGTGTATTTCTTACCTTTTGTCCTATTTTGCCCTCTTTTCAGACCAATTAATTGTACATATGCATATCATCTGCTTTTGTTTCTATAAAATGTGACTGCTTCTGTGAGATCTGTGGGTACAAGCAATCAAGCTGCTTCTCCCCAGTTTGATCAAACTACTTGAAGTTCATAGTTCCTTCTTCCATCTTTTGCTCATTTCTTAAGACAAGAACAGGGGCCAAATCCAGTCAATCAGGAGACAAGAACAGGGGCCAAATCCAGTCAGTCAGTCAGGGTTCAGGCAGGGCCTCTGGGTTAGGTTACCAGCATCAATGGTGCCATCTTCAAAGTATATCAAATGAGATATTAATTTATGTTAACTTTATAAGTTTTTAGCATAATAGCACATAGTAAATGCACTATCACTTCAGCTATTTGTTATTGTGTTGGGATCTGGAAATAAAATGGTCAAAATTCTTGTACTCATTGCTTTTAGGAAAACAAATATTGAATATGTAACTACAAGAAGTGAAACATGTTATGGATAATATTTGGAACACACTCTCCAAGTAAAATAACTTATTTTACTTGTCTTGCACACAAACTGAAAAGTACTGCTAACTCAAATTCATGCACAAGTAAAATTAAAAAATACTATAAATTACAACCTTTATCGCTTAAGATGAACAGTTAAATTTGAATATTAATCCTTTGAATACAATGAGTTTACTGTACTGCATTAACCTTTAAACAATGTTGGTCATTTTTAAAATAATACAAGTCTTGTATTATTTTTAGTTTCCACCTTGTTAAGCTCAGAGGGGCTAAACTTTACTGAAATCCTAGCATGCACCAAGCACAGTTCTAAATAGTTTGGGCTTATTTAAGACCCACAATATTTTTAAGGTATATTGATCCTTTTTTTTTTTTCTTTTTTCTTTTGGTGCTAAGGATAGAACCCATGGCCTCACTCATGCTGACACTTGCTCTACCACCAACCTACACCCCATAGTGATACTATTATCTGCTTTATAAGTGAGGAAAAGTTGTCCAGGCTGGCCTCAAACTTGTGATTCTCCTGCCTCAGCCTCCTCGTTGCTGGGATTGCGGGCCTGCGCTAGATTACCCAGCATAGAGATATGGGACATTGAAGGAAGATGAGATTGTTTGTTAGAGGTCTTTATAAACTGGCGGACTTTGTGGGCAAGTTTGTGGGGAAGAGGAGATGTAAGTTTGGAGAGAGAGGAGAGGAAATGAGTGCAATAAGAGACTCAATGAAGATTCAAGGGAGAATAATAACTGGATAAGAAGCAACCGAAGAAAGGAGACAAGAACAGGGGCCAAGAAGGAGTCATTTCTAAGATATGGAATGAAGAACAATGTGGTAGATTGTGGGGTATAGCAGAAACTTGAATCTTATGATTGAAGAACTTTGTGTTAATATGCTCCCATTTAAGAACAAAAATCACTCATAAAAGATATTCTTCAGTTTACCATTTTTACATGTAAACAGTGCCTTCAAAATTATCATTCTAATTTACAATTTTTGTATATGCCACAATCCTTAGGAAGCTTTTTTGGTCTTTCAGGCCAATACATATTTAACAATTAATTTATTCACATGTTAAGTACCAAGAATATAGAATTGCTGAAGAGAGAAATGGTTCCTTCTTCCTAGAGCTTACTTTTCAATAGCTGAAGCAAATAAAAAAATGCATGAAGTACTAAATTTTAAGATAGAAAAAGTTTTGGTTATAATATAAGGGCAGCACAGGGTACCTGACAGGCTTGAAAGGATTGGAGAAGGCTTCCAGAGGAATCAATATTTAAGGTGAAACTCTTTTGAGAATTTACCAGGACAATAAACAAGCAAGAATACCAGTCAATTGGAGATGAAGTGTCACAAAAATATTTTTAACTCAAAAGTCACGAGAGTAGAAATGCTTTATAACGACTACTTCAATCCTCCAATTTACTTTCTAACATCAAAAGCTGTCCCTATTTTGTTATTCCACTGCTGAAGTTGATTCTGTTATCCTTTTGAAATATCTGTTACTGACCTGTGATTTTGGAGGGTCAGGGATTTCTCAGAGTTCAAGAAACCAGTTTACCAGATGTTTAACAAAAATCAGAAGGGCTCATCTTTGGATACCATGATGTCTACAACGGAACTGGCCCAAGAGGTAGCTTTAAAGAGGGCAAATTCCATCCATTTCATTTGGAACCCAAAAGCTATATGGGCAATATATTTTCCAAGTCCAAAGACACACTCTGTCATATAGGTAAGGCACAGAAATTGGCTAGGAAATTGGCTCCTGTGTCCTGGAAGGCTCAGATTTTCCCTGAGAGAGAGTTTGGGTTTCATGTGACTCCACCATTTCATATACTCTTAGGCATGTTATTGCACCGAAGCCGGATGAGTTGAACTGAAGCACATTTCCTATGATGCAAAGATAGAAAGATGACTGGATTTCACATATAGGTCTATTTTGGGAGTTGTCTTTAGAGGAAGGGGAATTAATGGTTATTCCAAGTAGTTTATGGGTTAATTGGTGAGATTATGGGAGTTTTGAAGGGTCCTCAGGCTGGATTTATAGTTTTAAGAGAGCTAAGGAACTTACAAAATACTGGGAAATGAGATTGATCAAATTATGGCATATGCATATATGAATATGGCATAATGAATCCCACTTTGTGTATAATTATAATGTACCAATAAAAACTTTTTAAAAAATAGAATCTAGGGCTAGGGTTGTGGCTCAGTGGTAGAGCACTTGCCTAGCATATGTGAGGCACTGGGTTTGATCCTCAGCACCACATAAAAGTAAATAAATAAATAAAGGTATTTTTAAAAGAATAGAGTCTAGAAGCCATGAGAATGGCATTTCTTTCATGTCATCGTTTTTCTCATCTTATGCCATTCTGAAGTTCAATTCAGTTTAAATTCTACATAAGCCTGTGAAGACGAAGCATATTAGACAAGTCTATTTCTCTAAAGTCACCTATTAGCCCTCACTGGAGACATAATGGATTATATATAATATAATATAATATAATATAATATAATATAATATAATATAATATAATACTACATACATATTTTCTTCCTAACAGAAATAGTGAAATAGAGGTAGATGAAAAAGGAGGAAGAGGAGAGACCAATAAACTTAATGACACAGTAAGATAATAAGTATAGAATCTTAGAAAATCACTTAGTCTGGAATCTCTATTATAATGTACAAGGACACCTCTAAAAAGTAAGAATAATTTCATAAAAGTTAGATAAATATTCCTCCAAATTAAATAGTAAGTGGTAAGATGTGCACGCCATAGTAAAACCCACCATAAGCAGCTTCTCTGTCTCATTCATTGGCATATATTATGAGTTACACAGAAGCCTGAGGGGAAAAATGACCCATTTCTCTCATGTGGGCTTTTTACTGTCTTTTGACAACTTATGAGGGAAGAGGAGTCTGTGTTACAAATGGCCCCATTCTGAGACTCTGGGTGACCCATCTTCACAGATAGTAGTGTTTTGAATTAGAAGACACCCAGCTATCATATGCCTATAATTTGACTTCTGCCCTCTCCACTCTACTGAATTTTCTCCTGCAAAGGCACCACTGATCTCACTATTGCTACATCTCTTCCTCTAGTCCTAATGTCTGGACCTCATTGTCCCACCTGCTGTGGGTGCCTGTACCTCCTTTTAGGAATACCCACCTCCTTTGGCTTTGAAAATCTAGCACTGGGATACTTACTCTCTTACCTTTTTTTTTGACTCTCTTCTATCTCCTGACATTAAATAAATACTCAATGTTTATTAATTATATCTTAAAGTTCTAACTATTCTATTAAATATTATCTGATTTGAGTCCCATGAAAGACGAGCAATTTTCTTCCAGTTTTACAGGTGAGGCTACTGCAGTTTAAATGAATTCATAATGTAAAAATACTCACTTGTGGTGGGAACCTTGGCCTTCTGACCACTAATTCAGTGTCATTTTTGTTTAACTGACTTTCCCCCTTATTTTTAGAAATTTAAGAAAAAGATAGACTTTTTTTCCCTCTTTAGAAAAAGGAAAACTCTCTTCATAAATGAGGTTTAGGTCATATACAAGAAAGCCCTCTTAATCAGCAAAAGGACCTGGATTTTCTAGTTTCTAAAGCCCTGTATTTTTTGTGACGTTCATGATTCATAAGTTGTAAGCAAAAGGAAGAAAATGATAAAAGGAATAAAAATGAGTAAGCAAAGATCCTAGGAGAGATGAAGTCAAGAGTTTAAAAAACTGGAGAAGCCTGTTTATAAGATAGACTGCTTTTGCATATCCTGAGGACATTATCTGTGCTATCACTCAGGATAGTTTAGCCAGTGCCTTTGCACACTTGCCTAATCTTGCTCAATGCTTAAAGGCACATATGGGTGGTTCCATCTTCTTAATATGGTTCTAAGAAAGCCATGACACTAGAGACTGAGTAGCTCAAACCTACATTTTAAGAATGAGAAAAGTCTAGCCCAAAGAAATTAAATGGGCTACACAAGATCATGACACAATTTATTTTCAGAGTCAGGATTACAACTTGGATTTAAAATGTATAATTGAATACTCTTTCTATGTTTTAGTGAAAACATTAAGCTCTCAATTTGTGAAAAACAATGCATTTATTTGGGAACTTCCTTAGATTAAATGAGTCAGCATCTCCAGAAAGTAAGGTGCAGGCAGGTCAGTAATTTTTCTGAAGCTCACCAAATGACCTTGAATGCAGCCATTGGTGAGAATGAGTATGTATGCAGTCATTGAATAAAATATTAACCATTTGCACAAATACCACCTTACAGAGTACAATGTATTATAAAATAAAGTATCATCTTATTAATGCAGAATTTTATTGGGAGATATTTTCTAAGTCAAATACAGAATAAGAGTAATAAACACAGCTCTTGTTTTATTATCTTCATTAACAACATTATACTTGTCTGTTAGTGGTAAGGCTAATAAGTAAAAAACTATCAATCATTAAAAAAATTCCCAGCATTTTAGTGACATTCCACTTGTTTTCTAGATGTTTTATCTCCAGGGGATTCATACATTAGGTAATCCTCCCTACTATTTGTTGATATTTAGATATAGAAAGTAATTGAGGAGATTAAAACACAATAAAGTTTCATGCTAGAGTATCTATCACCTGAGTATTCCACCACTGAGAACGTTAACATTAAATACTTGTAAAAGTACATATATCCAAAAGTAATCATAAAATAACTATGCAAATGATTTAGCAATAAATTCGAAGTTCCTCCAATTAAATATATTCATTTAAATGGCTGCTTGGTGGTTGCAGGAGACATGAAATGTTTGTTGAAAGAACAAGCATAAACTGTTTTATGGAATGAATGGCTTTAGGAAAGTTAGCATTTTAAGTGTAAAATGTTGCTTAAGGAGTAGCAACATCAGTGTAAGCAATGCAACTAGGTGTTAGCTAAACATGAAACAGCAGTCCTTTAAATAGGCAAAACTTCATTCCTAATTCATCATCACTACGTGGGTAATTAACACTGTGTGGGTTTGCACAGGAGGGGAGGTTCTTCTATTATTAGGGCATAACTCATGGTATGGCAAGTATAGGAAGTAGTAGCTTCAGAATTGGTCAGGTTCCTAATAGCAAATACTATTTGGCTCATTTTTAAATTTTTGTAATTGCTGAATGATTCTCCAGAAGCTTCTGCTGATGAAATTCATAGATGTCATTCGTGATGTGACATTTTTAGAAAAAAATGTATTTATAAGCACAATGAACAATGACAAATGAAGATTAGTGATTGCTTTGGAGATGGAAGCTGAAAGTTTGGCACACACGATTTCTCCTTAGCAGGAAAACAATGTAGAAAGTCCTTCTTAAGGAGAGAAAATAAAAACTATCAGCAAAGGGATGTGAAAGCTCTTTTACAATAATTTGAGACCAGGAAATTCCGGAAATGTGGATTTTAATTAAAAAAAATGAGAGCACCGTGTGTACAACAAACCCTGAAATTTAGGTGCATTAAATGTTATAGGGCAAAGCAACATGGTGCTGTGTTGAAGGCTGCCATGGTGCTCTGTAGTCAGGTTGCCTGGTTTGCTTCCCTCCTGGCCATGAGCTGAAGGGTCTTGGACAAATATATGAATCTTTTTGTCTTTAGTTTCATCTATAAAATGGAAACAAAACAAATACTTGTCAAGTTATTTTGAGGAATAAACAATTTTGTAAAACTACCTAGTGAGTTAAGAATGCTAGGTATGACTAATAGCTGCTATTATTATTGATAATAGCATTATTATTCTTTAGCATATCTCATTTATAAAGAACTAATATTGACTACTTTCATGTTCATTTCTATTTATAGTTATGAATTTTACATTCAGAAATAAAAAATAGGAGAAAATTTTTTGATTAATCCACTCATTAAATTGGTTAATCAGCCATTCACACAATATTCAAATGATATGCAAATTTTAAAATACATTACAGTCCTTTTTAATTTAAGAAAATCCCTCAAATTATCAGGTTAATCAATGAGGAAATACAATTTACTATTAAGTAGACTTTAACATTTTCTCAGTTTTTATTTTCTTCTACTTTTAAATTATATATTGAAAGTGAAACAAGACAATTGTCCTTTTGGAATTCTTGAACCAATTAAAAAATGGATTTGCCCACAAGAAAAAGATTTTATTCCACCCCAAATCCATGATAGAGTACATTACAATAAAGAAGAGTATGATTACAACATATGCTTCTTTATTTTCTTTATTTTGCCTCTAACTGGATTAAAAGTTCTTTGGGTTCAGGTTTGCACTTATATATCTATTCAACAATACCATTATAGAGGTATTCAGTAAATGTATGCAGTCATTGAGTAAATATCAACCATTTGCACAAATACTACCTTACAGAGTACAATGTATTATAAAATAAAGTATAATCTTATTAATGCAGAATTTTATTGGGAGATATTTCAATAAATAGTTGATATATTCAAAAATAATTGCTGAATTAATAAGTAAAAGAGACATTTACCTAAATAGCACTGTAGTCTGTTGACTTTAGGTAGAATTACAAGAGTCACTGTCCTACAAAAATGATGGGAAAATATGGTACACAAAGTTTGCTTGGAGATTTTTCTTGTATTATTTTATAAGACATTATTTAATTATGGTACATTTTTAAATTATCTTAGAAGACAAATTTTTCATTCAGATGAAAATTGCTACCCCTCCCCTTATGGTTAATATGTGGCTAAATGTAGAAAAGGATCCACATTCACAGTCTCATATTGTGAATATTAATTTAGTAGTCTCTTTGATTTTTTTCTATTTTTTTCAATGCCCTCCCCTTATTTTTGGTGCTGGGGCTATGCCTCCAGCATATTACAGGCTCCCTTTGTCATTGAGCTGTACTCCTTGTTCTCAATACCATAATTATAAAAAAATACAATTCAATGTTTTATCTCAGTGGTTCTTGCTAAGGACTAATTGATAAATGACTTTAAATACTTTGTGTTATGTAAAAACTAATTCACTAAAGTAGAATTATGCTACTGATTATGCTGCTGTTACTCAGTTTTTCAGTTAGAAAAGCAGTAATTTCATAACAAATGAGAGCTTCAGTCAGAAGAAATGCTAACTTAAGGTGAAAAGCAAGATATGGAAGAATTGTGAAGCTTTATAGATTCTTGTCTGGCTGTTTTGACAGGGTGCAGGGCTTGATCTGGCTGTAGTCTGCAATGGAGGCAGTGCAGGGCCTGTACATGTTTCCAGCCCAGTAGTTCTTAATTTTTCTCCTTATAAAAGATCCCCTTTTAATATGAGATAATTTTTACAGTCTGTGCCCAGTAATGCTTGTATGTCTTTTATGTATCAATAAAAAAACATGCCAGAAAGCCACCATGGATTCAGTATCCATTTTAAAATGAAAAAATTTTGCTAATCACAATAGATTCAATGTATTTTTAAGAATAATATTATGTATGAATATTTAGTCTGTAGATTATATTTAGATTTACTAACAACTTGGAAAGAAATTCCAACATCTCTCAGAGAGGGAACTGCTGATTTGGCTGATTTCTTAGTCATTTGTTAGTTGGAAAATTTTATATGATTTGCTTATTTTCTTCCTGAACTGTTCTATCTTCAAATATGTTTTGTGCCTTTAAGAGGAAATATGATTGTACTTCATAGTATGTATATGTATTTAAAAGGACTATTAATAAAAATTGTCCAATTATTTAAAAAAAAGAGAGAGAATACTATTTTGCGGAGGCAGCGGCAAATCCCTGATGTGTCATGGTGGAGTCATTCTCAAAACCTAATGGCTAGAAAATTGAGTAAACATAGAACCAATAAAGAAAAGATTTCTTCACACCATGTAAAATCAGCCTGTAGAAGAACATATTGCTGTGGAAAATTTTGAGACCAGCACAGGGATTTTTTTTCATCATGATGATATCTCATGCTGGCAGGCATTGGCTACAAAGTGAAAAAATTCCTCCCCACATATTAATACCATACAGTTGACTGTTGCCAACTGTTGTCACCATGACCCCATTCTCCTCATCGCGCTCCCACCCCATCCTTTTGAACATAAGAAACAACACTATATTTGATAAAAGAAGGCATTAATCAGGACCCATGAAATCTTTTGTCTGTCACTCCTTGCAAGTACCTGCAGGTGTCACTGTGCAGAATAAGGAAATGATCCCAGTTGACACCCAATTCTTTGGAATTCTGTTTTCATTCCTCAGGCAATAGAGCTTTTTATTTTTTTATTTTTTTCCAGATCCAATATGTAGGGGGGAAAAACATGTTTTGTAACCAGCAGTCCCTTTTCCTAATTGTAATTTACCAAACTTATGATTCTGATCAATGCTCCATAAAATTGTACCCCATTGCCAATATAATCTTTCCTGGCTCCATGTGTTCTTATACTAAGAGTAATTATGTGAGAAGTCATTTATGCCTAGTCAGAAGACTTAGGGACCCAAGTCACTTTGCTGTTCTTTGGTTCACTTAACTCACAAATATTGATCATTCACCAAAACCACCATCCTGAGAATCACTGTTTAGACACAGCAGTAGATACTGTTAAGGAGCACTAACTGTTTGCAAGACACTGTGCTAAGCACTTTAATTATCTTCCTATGAGTTAGATACTATTATTATCTCTAGTTTACATGTGAACAACCTGAGAGAGATCAAATAACTAATTCAAGAATTCACACATACCCTAAATCTTAACCATTGAAAGATGAAGTATTTTTTTCCAACAAGGGGGTTTCTGAACATTAAAGGACCTTGAAATCAGGGACAGAGAAGTATAATAATAATAATAATAATAATAATAATAATAATAATTGGAAATAGGTAAGGAGTTAATAATATCCATTGGATTTTAATTTCTAGTCAAATATGTTTGCATACTGCTAATTTGACTATCCTTAGTCCCTTCAGAGTGTATGATAAAAAGCAAGACAATTTATGTGTATGCACATATCTGAACATAGGACTTACACACAATAGAAGTTAAACTATACAAAGTTGTTTTTACCAAAAGTGCAATATCAGATCTAGAAATCTCTGAACCTGGGAAAAAGTTAAACAATAAAAGCTATAGATCAGATGAATGGAGATCCCTGTACACTTAAGAAATCCAGGCCAAGCCCGGTGTGGTGGCACATGCCTGTAAGCCCGGCACTTAAGGAGGCTGAGACAGGAGAAACACGAGTTCAAAGCCAGCCTCAGCAATGGCAAGGCATTAAGCAACTCAGCGTGACACTGTCTCTACATAAAACACAAAATAGGGCTAGGGATGTGGCTCAGTGATCTAGTGCCCCTGAGTTCAATCTCCAGTACCAAAAAAAAAAAAAAAAAAAATCCAGGCCATTGAGAACCATGAAAATCTGACTAGATTTGACTAGTTCCCATAAAGGGCAGTCATTCCCTCAAAGTGTGATTGCATCAACAAAGGCAGAAAAGTGGGTATAAGCAAAGACCTAGTGAGTTTTCCAGCCTGGTTGAGGTGGGACAATTTGGCAAACTAAGGACAGCTGAGGTTGAGGACTAATGGGGTTCACATTGTGTCAGGCCTTGTCCAAAAGGCAATGGGATTTTGTACAGGGAGTGAAGGACTGAGGTGATGTTTGGGGACATGAGCTCCAAAATAGCAGGCTGACAGAAGGTGAGTAGGACAGAAGGAAAAATAACATGAGGTTTTCTTCATAATTACTAGACGTTGAGTTGATAAATGCCTGAATCATGTTTGAAGTACAGGGGATGAGAAGGAAGGATAGATGTGAAAGGTATTTCTGGGTGGTGGTGTGTTTGCATGGGAGGAGAGTGCTTGAAGTACTGACAAACTTCAAGTATGTTCATAAACACGCAGTTATCTCTGCTGAAGTTAGTAAGTTGCACACACACACACAGCCATCCAAAAGCATGCACTGGAAACACCAGCCCTGATTCAAGTTATGTCTGTCACCCACAGCAACCAAAGCCACCCACTACCAGGCAGGTGACCCCAAGAAGCAAACCAACTCATCATGCTCCCCACCTGCTCCCCACCTCCTCCTCCGTGAGTCGGAGCTGGAGGATGGAAAAGTTTGGGGAGTAGTCCCTGGCTAACCAGAGGACATTTTTTCATTCCTCAACCACTACTGTCAAGTGCTCTGGAGAGGGAGGATGACATCCGGACAGTCCACCGGTCACCACTCCTCCCCCAGGGGCTGAGATTAGGAAACTCTGGGCACTTTGTACCTCACCCCGATAGTAAGTGCTCTCATCCGGAAGCACCTCCCCAGACTTATAAAGGTCGCAGCGCTGGGCAGTTGAGCTCACTTGCCTGAAAAGTTGGTGTTAGAGGGACACGGTGGACGTGTAGACCCTTCAGGCTTTCCACAGCAGTCCAGCCACAGCCTGGCAGCAGATCGCTTCCGCTGGGCGGGAGCGCCAGAGACAGCCGACCTCCGCCCACCCCGCACCTTCCGCAGCCCGGGCGCCGGCGCTCAGCAGAGGCTAGCCGCAGGGAATAGGATGGGGACGCGTCCGGCGGGCCTGGTCCAGGCGCTGCGGCTCTGCCTAGGTAAGCCTCGCCTCTTCCACCCCAACCCCCCACCTCAAAGAGGATACTTACGGTGCCTGTGCAATTGTCACAGGATAAGTAAGGAGTTGTCCACAAGGCTAAAGTGAACTCCATTTAAATTGATGCGAGTCTGTCGTTTCCTCTGGCAAGCTGGAGGTGGGGTGCGGGATCAATATTGAAAATGCTTATGATTGATGTTAGTTATTAGCATATGTGTTATGCATAAATTAACATACTTTTTATTAGGCAAAATTAAAAGTGGAAAAACTTCGTTTTTTTCTTTTGAAAATTTGCCAGTTCTAGAAATCCAAAAGCCTGAAAAGCTCTGTTGATATTTCTTGTTTTGTTCTTCCTCGTTGGAGGGTGGCCTTTTGAGATTAGCCACACGGAACAAGAGACCATTTAAAAAAAAAAAAAAAAAGTGCTTTTCTTCCTTAATCTTGTACTCAGTTTTCTAAAATCGAGCCCGGTTTAGCTTTCTCGGGGCGCTGAGGTGTACCAGTGGGAATTTGGCTGGAGCTCCAGACGCGACAGAATTAAAACACTCTCCGCGGGTACCTGGAATTGAAGGGACTTGAGCAGGTCCTGGCGCTCCCTACCGCCCTTTGCCTCCTACACTTGCTGAGTTCGGTTTCCTCAGCAGCCGCTCCCGCCTCCTGAGCTTGGTCAGGCGCTTTGCTCTTGGGCTGTTTGCACCCTGTAGCCTGTAATCGCTGAAAGTATTTTAATGTTAGTCTTCCTATTTGAGCTTCCCCCCAATCCCGGTTGGCAGAGAGAGAGAAAAAAAAAATCTAAATATTGTATTCTGGTTTGAAACAAAAATCACTTTTCCTTGATTTCTTAAAATTTTCAAGGGGAGTTTTGAGTTGCATATGAATATTTCAATGAGGAAATAAAAGTTGCTAGTGTCACATTCTTCCTGGAATGGCAACGAGGTGAATTTCCTTCACACACTAACTCTACCTTTGCAGAATGTGACAGTTAAATGATTATTTCGACAGGTCTTATCTCAGGATTGAGAGACCTAATGAAATGCATACTATGCATAGTTAGAACTTACACATCCAAGTGCAGGGACATAAGTGGAAACTGGATCTGTGGTTTTTGCCAAAACTGAGATAAGAACAACTTGCTAGAAGATTCTCAATAAATAATATGACTTTGCTATCTTTGCTTTGAATCAGTGAAAAGAATAAAATTAGAAAGACAACAGTCTTCCTAGTGTTAGAAATTAACCTAAAGGTCAGAAAGGCACTGTACTTTTTTCCCCCCTCCACCTGTAAGTTGCATTTGAACAAGGCAAGTGTCTGTTCTAGGTATCTCACTGAATATTCTAATTTGAGACATCAAGAGCCTATGAATAACCTGTGTACTCCCCAACTAGTGTGTGTGTTGTTTATGTTTTTGTTGTCATGAAAGTGCTTAACTCCTTTATTGCATTACTTAATTATAGTTCACCTATTTCGTCAGCTGCCAAGCCCATTTCCAAATGAGCTAGGTCAGTTTCTGTTTTCCCAGTTTGTTTAGATATTTCTTTGCCACTAGGAAAGTTCCTGTTTGAAGTTCTATATCAAACCTTTATACTCTATTCAGGTATGCAGGACCTATAGTTTTCTTAATATGGAAAAAAGGCAAAGGCAATTCTGAAGTTCCCTCCCCCCAAACAAAAGATTGCCTAGAAATATTTTCCCCAAACTCTGTTCTTCAAAAAAGAGATCTCTTCATACATTTTATTATATTTTGTCTTATATGTAGTTATGATCATGGAAAAAATTCTACCCTCCATCTTCAATACATGTGGATTTAAACTGTTATACACACAATCATTTTGGTTACTTATAAATTTTCAGAATGTTTCCTATTGATATTCTTGTTTTATGGATTGGGAAACTGATCCCAATTTTCCATATAAAATATACTAAACTGAGGGAGTTCGTGCCTCGCTTTACTAGCACTTTTAGTCTACTGAACATTAAGAAAAAGCGTGGAAATACCTCAAAATGAATAATTTTTTTCTGAATAATCTATACTTTTCCAGCTATATTATCCTTTCCAATTTTGTGGTTGTTATAAAAAGAAGAGGAGAAATTTTTATCTTGAATTCTGCAGTTACATTGAGAGGTTCTTCATAAAAAAATCAAACATTTTCATTCATGTTCAAGCAGGTTTTTCAGTATGTTCCTGAATAGTATCTCCTAGACAGTTTAGTACAACTTCACACAGTAAGAGAGCATGAAGCAGAGCAAACATTCTTTCTTAAAAATAAGAGAAGCAGGAATCTCAGTGAGACATTTGGTTTGCTTTCTAGTTCTCTCTGTTGACCCTGAGAATTTATGAGCTGCTTGAGTCTTGGCACCACTTGAGATGACACATCTGGGCAGAAAACACAATGACAGGCCTTTCCTGTCTGGATTTTGACTCGCAAATCCAGAAGTGGGGAAGGGGACTGAAAGTTGCCAAATGCCTACTATGTGCCACACATGAGTGTTAGATGCGCTACACACATCACCTCATTTATTCTTTAAAATAGTTATACACAGTAGGTGCATTTAGCTCACTTTTGACAAATACAGAAACAAAGACTCAGTGAAGTCCAATACCTTACCAGGATTTAGAATAAATTGCAAGGTCATTTTTTAGAGGCATCTGGGGCCACCCCAAGGCTTGGAATCTCTTGTAGGGGCAGAGTATATAGAAAAATGGGCTTCCTGACTCTGTGCAAAATCAAGTACAGAAGACATCTGAGCATTCTCTCAACTTGAGCTCAAAAATGTTGAAATTTCAGTGTTCATAATTTTTATCAACATAGCTCTTGGATATGATTGTTATTAAAAGCAGTAATTGAATGCAGTTAGTTGAGGCCTTTATATTTTCCAAGGTATAATATATAAAGCAATCAAGGAAAAGAATATATAATATATTTTATATAATTATGAATTAAATAAGCATCAATAAAGGACCAAGTTGGAATCTACAGCTCATTCCTATTTATTGTGAGAAAATGAACATATTTCCTTTGTGAAAAATTCGATACTCACATAGTGACTTTGAAAAAATTTAAATGTTTTCTGCTCCTTTTCACTTTTTTGCAGAAGTAGCTCCCATTTCCTGACAAGAGATGCAAATATCAAGTAAGAAATTCTTTTCAGAGAGACTGTAAATTAAAGTGTTGTTTCCTCATCCCTCAGTCTTAACTCTGAATATAGGCCTATGCAAATTATCTATTGATATGGCCATAACTCCTGTTGGGAATATTCCATTGGAAGACAATGGGAAGGTTCCCCAAAGCTGCAATAGAGGAGATCCTCAGGGAGGAGCAGCCTGACAGCCATCACTTTGGTATGCTAATTCTGGAACCTTCTAAAAAATGAAGTAATGCAACAGACTCAGTATCCTCTGGCAGTGCAGTTTATGTAAGACTGGGTGTCTAGTTGAAGGACAGATAAAGGTTCAATGGCATTCTAGGTTAAAGTAATGATTTAATCAACTAGCATACTATTTAAATTAGTTATTCATAACGATTTGCTTCTTACCCAGGAAAAAATAAATACATTAGCCCTTAATCTCTTAGGTCAAAATTCTTCAATTTTATATTGGAGGCATGAAAATTATACATACATACACATACACACATTAATGTATGCCGAAGCTTTATAGTTTCAAATTAAGAGGCTTAGTGTATCAAACAGGCTTGAGTTCTTTCATTTCATACTTTCAGATTCATTCCTCTTTGAGCCTCAGTTTTCTCATCTGTAAAATGGATATCATAATATATATTATATATTTATGTATATACGTGTATATATATATAATTAGGTTATTGTATATGGATTTAATGGACAGGATGATACTAGACAATAATAAAAAAGAACTTTTTAAAATTAGAGCTCTCTTCTTCATCATCATTATCAAAGTGCTTTTTTACAAAGCCCCATTTGATTTCTATAGTAACAACTCTTTAGCCAGAAAAAGTATTATTGTTCCTGTTTTGCAAATGGAGACTTAGGCTTAGAGAGGAGTCGTACAGGACTTACATGGCATGTAGGTTCTATGTTTGAATTTGCTTTACCCTCTATGGTACATGTTCCCAAATCACTCTTCAACTTCAGTGAATATTCTCCTCATTCTTTAGGCCTCCTTAGGAAGTCTCCTCTGATGAACCCGACCCCCCAGTGTCCTCACCCATTCCTCTGGTCCTGCCCTTGTCACAGCACCCTGTGGGTCCATAGCTAAGCAAGCTTAGTTAGAGCATGAAAAACAAAAACAAACCAGGCTTCATTAAACATCGAAATAACCTGTTTGTCAGAGGGATGATTAAATTTACACTATATTCAGATTTCTCACCACTATGTTTTTACTGAACCGGCTGTTCTTTAAAAATGTACTTGAAAAGGAAAATATTTCAAGATTAAGTAGTTTTGAAAACTCAGTTCTGTTGTTTCTTAGTCTAATAATTTTTCTTCCCTCTTCCCTGCATTTCTATCTCTTATGATAGTCTCTATTCAAAATTCAAGTGTATACATATTTGTGTGTGTGTGTGTGTGTGTGTGTGTGTCTAAGAAGGGGGCATGAGAGAGACATTACTGAACAATGACATGACTGAATGATGGATATAGCCAGTAGGAGGAAGAGAAAGGGAATTTAGAGTAATCTAACTGAAATTCTATCTCCCTCTCCACCCCATCTCACTCTCTGGTCTGTTTTCAGAGGTACAGAAACTCAGTTGAAGGAGAATAAACAAGTTACTGAGCTAGAACTAGATTCTACATCTCTTGAGACTAATTAAGGGGTTTCTAACTTTGATTCTATTGACATGACCTGGAAGATTCTTCCTTGTGGGAGTCTTGTCCTGTGCTTCACAGGGTGTTCAGCAGCAACCCTGGTTTTTACCCACTAGATGTCAGTAGCTTCCCCTAGTTGTGACAACCACAACCATCTCCAATGGTGGGCAAGCATCCCTGGTTGGTAAAATTGCTCCTGGTTGAGAACTACTAACCCAATGTATGTTTTTAAAATCATAATTCATTGCCACCTATAGTTCACAGTTTGAATAATTAGCGCTTATTGCCAAGACAAAGTTAATATTGATAGTCGGATACAAATTCAAATCAAATTCTAGTTTTTTGAAAAATCTGCTTTGGAGATGAAGTGAAAGAAATCAAGTAGTAGAAGAATGTTTATGGTATGGGCTCATTTAAAAAAATTTTTTTTAGTTGTTGATGGACCTTTTTTAACTAATTTATTTATATGTGGTGCTGAGGATTGAACCTGGTGCCTCACACATGCAAGGCAAGTGCTCTACCACTGAGCCACATCCCAGTGCCTGGTATGAGCTTATTTATATAAACACCTTAAACATGTAAAGAAGCCACTGTTTTTAGGGATCATACAGTTCCAATAAAATCAAGAAATTTCATTAAAAAAAATCTGCTTTGGAGTCTGGGGATGTAGCTTAGTGGTAGAACACTTGCCTTGCATGAGTGAAGTCCTGGGTTCAATCACCGGCACCACAAAAACAAACAAACAAGAAAATCTGTTTAGCAATTTTTATTGCTGATTTTAGAACTATTTGCATCTAATAAGGATGACTCTTCTTTCTGATGTAGTCACTAATGCGGTCATTGCCTTGCCAACCTCCTCATGTTTCCTGTTACAACTCTACTCCCTGAGCTCTCACAACACTGAAATTTCCTTTTTCTGAGATTTTTTTTTTTTTTGGTACTGGGGATTGAACTCAGGGGCACTCGACCACTGAGCCACATCCCCATCCCTATTTTGTGTTTTATGTAGAGACAGGGTCTCACTGAGTTGCTTAGCGCCTCGCTGTTGCTGAGGCTGGCTTTGAACTCGCGATTCTCCTGTCTCAGCCTCCCGAAGTGCTGGGATTACAGGCTTGAGCCACCGCGCCCGGCTTTTCTGAGATTTCTGTTTCTCTTCCCTTGACCAATCTGTCTGTTCTCTACCACCTATTTCCCCAGGTTCTGTTAATTTTCATTGCAAACTATTACTCTTGTAACTTTCGAGTGAGTCCCTTGACCATACGTGTTGTATTGTCTCTTCATATGATATTCACATAGATATAATCAATTCCATTCTTATTCCTTTACTCCAGATCTGTGTTTTCATATATTTAAGTAGTAGATGCACTACAGACTGCAATTCGTTTACCCGTGTCCTCTCTTCATGCCCAAATGCCTCCACAAAACCTGCTGCCCTGCCTGCTTTCTACTTTTTTAATGGCACCATCCTCCTTCCTATTTTCTGGCCAGATATTTGACATCATCTGTGAATTCTCTTCTTTCTTCACCTCCTCCAGGTGTCTAGTTTCATTAAGTGTACTGAGGTCAGGAACCATGTCTTTTGCAACAATTTCCCAGACAGCATCTTGCTTGATATCTTGCATGTAGAAAAATGCTCAATAATTTTATTCTCTTTTAATGCAACCAGAGAAATGAAAAGTTGAGCTGCATTTGTGTACAATGAATCATTCTACTGTCATCTATACCTAATTAGAATAAATAAAAAATACATTTAAAAAATGCTCAATATATATTTATAAACTTATAGATATCATTTGTCACATGTAGTTAACTAAAAACAAGTAGAGGCTAAGCTGCCTTTCTCCTTCTCTTCTGTTTGTGAGGTTGTAATGAAGCACTTCTCACCTTGCTATCTGTGGATGCAGATGTGCCTCTAACTGAAGTCAAAGTCTCTCACGTTAACTAAATATATTTTCATAAACTATATAAAGGAAATTTCCATAATATAATGTGTGATTTGTATGATGTTGGTTCTCTGAATGAAAAATAATCAACTTTAGGCTTTCTAAATGCTCTTTTATGTACTAACTTACCCATTTTTGAGGGGAAGGCTCACTGATTAATATTTTATCCTTCTGAAAATTCATGTTTGGCATAGACATCTATACAGAAAGCAAAATGGTCAATATGCTTCTAAAAATATCATTAAATATTCTAAATTCAGGCAACGATATGACTGTAATGAAAAAAAGGCAAATGGCAAACACCCATAATCCAAATTGTTGCTCCTTTACGATAGTATTCCTTTGGGAAAACAATGTAAACGTAGTTGAAATCTCTGAATTGGACCTATAGAGGTAGAAGTGGGAAGCAAGCTAGAAGGTTATAAAAAATTTCCTCCTCTATCATATTATTTTGAGGATAAAACCTTTTCCCTAGAATTGAGATTATATGATAGAAATGAATTGTAGGCTTTCAGGAGATGTATGTCTCATGTTTAGGACTCTTAGCCACAAAGTTCCAGAACACCCAGATAAACATAAACTGTACCTTTTACCCAAGAGTTGGTCTTACTTCTCCTGCATTATGGCAGCACTTGGATGATGAATGACATATGCATGTTTACACCCATGTTTGGGTCAAAGTAGTTGATTTTTCCTTATTTTGACTCACTAAATTTTTGTTTGAATAGCATTAAGTACTGCATTGTATGATGAATAAATATATGAGCACTTTGAAATATGATTTAGAAATTACTGTCAAAATTGTAGAATATACACTTTGGGAGGCTGAGACAGGAGAATTGCGAGTTCAAAGCCAGCCTCAGCAATGGCGAGGCACTAAGCAACTCAGTGAGACCCTGTCTCTACATAAAACACAAAAATAGGGCTGGGGATGTGGCTCAGTGATCGAGTGCCCCTGAGTTCAATCCCCAGTACCAAAAAAAAAAAAAATTGTAGAATATAATGCACTGCATATATATTCAAAGACATGGCATAGTAAATCTTCCCTTGTCACTTGTCAAGGAAGATCCTATGGCTATCTTTTAAGGCTCAAAATTAAAAGAAATACTTACTTGTAAGCTTTTATTTTATCAACCTCTGATTTTGTGCTATTTTAGCTCAAATATTTATAGTTTTTACATTTAGCTTTCAATTAAGCTTTTATGTTTGTAATAAAGAAGTAGAAAAATTTGTGGTAGAAGGCAAGGTTAGTTTTCCATAGATTTATATGTATAAATGTTAGTTTAAAGGTTATATTTTTTTTCTCTGAAAATTAGGGTGTTACAAGAAAGTACTGACAGCAGGTTTGTTCACTATATGATATGACCAAGTTAATAGTTATTTTCTCCAAGGCAGAGCAAGATGTTGTCTAATAGTGAAATGCTATTTAAAATAACAAGGCACCCCAAAATGGTGAAGGGATATTCATTCTTTAAAAGTGCACAGGACTTAACAAGGCTACTATGTTATAGGCAAATCCTAAAATTATAGACTGCTGTGGAAGAGGGTAGAAAACTAACAGTCCATGAGTAGGCTGGCATGTGACCACAGCAAAAGTGTGAACGAAGCGGATTTTGCTACTTGTTTGGGCCAGGCAAATACTGTGATTCATCGTGAGTGAGTTTGCTGTTCTGTTCTTAATATTCTAAATGATTTGATTGGGAAAATAAGGCATATACCTTTCATTCTATTACATCATATTTTTGGATCATTTTTATTTGCTTGATTGCTTTCCAGAGGAAACATTTTACCCCTGAGATTTGCAAACCATGTTGCTGACTTGGCTTGATCAGTCACTGAATCCCAGCATCCTCTGTATTGTCCTCCTCCTAGATGAGCCCCTCAGTGTGATCCTTAGGAAGCAAGGTGAAAAGAAACCAAGTGCAATGACAAGGACATTTTTCTACTTCCAGCATTCTGATGGACTATTGGGTAACCACTTCTTAGTGCTCCAGGGCCCACAACATTTAGCGCTATCCCCATTCCGGTGATGGTACTCAACCTCTCCCATGCACCACGCATGGTCCCCAATATTGTGTAAGGGTGTAGGCTTGGCCTGACTCATGGGGAAGAGACAATTTGTATCCTCTGAGTCAGTGACTCCACTTCCTGTTGGCACATTTGAGATTTCACTGAAACACAATCTCTGAAAGGAGAAGGTGGAGAGATGAATAGGTGAACTTCATATTCCTAAAACCCACTTGGAAATTTGACAGAAATAATAGCCTTTAAAAGGATTTTGGTCTTTGTATTTGTATTGAAGTAGAAATTGTAACTGACAGTGAGAGTTTGTAGATAATCTTCCAATATCACCTTGAAGGCTCATCTGTCTCTTAGTTACCAATTTAAAACTGATCACATCTTGATTTTGACACAGACATTATCCAAACTCTTTAGTATTATGGTGAATTATTTTCTGAGCAGGGAGTATTGAAATGGATCAAAACCTCAAATATAATATTTGTTATTGAATCATAGAGTGATTGTAGTGTTCAACAAGCACTAAAATCATGAGAAAAAGTGAATATTAAGGAAATGTATGGATATAATGTAACACTTAATTTTTTTCCCATATGACTATAAAATAATGAATAGTGTTCTTTACACTTGAGAACCACTGTTTTAAAACCCTAGAGCTCTACATTTGGACAACTGATTTAGAACCAATTTTGTTGTTTCATTGGCTACATACATCTATGATACAGCTGCAGTTACACACTTTGAGAGGAGAATTTAAAATTATTTACAATTTCCTCTGTAACACATTCTGTTGTTGGATTCATGCAGCAAGTCTCACAGAAACTGTCATGAGCAATGGACTCACGACAAGGCAGCGTCACAGGTAGAGGAAGCCCAGTTTTCATGGAGGCACACCCTGGGCTGAATGATCTTTAATTGACGAAGACAAATATTTTACCAGTGTCCTAAACAACCAGAACAAAGTTTCCAACAGTGGAGAAACTAACAACTACCCAAACCCTAAACAAACAAACAAACAAAACCCGCAGCACCTCAATACAATTAGCTGCATTCTATAGCAGTGCCACGTTGCGATTACAAGCAATCCTAAGCAGGAAAGATCACTCTTGGTTTCTATAAAGGATAGAAACTGGCTTGAAATTTGCACTTTTACCTGGCTGACACCTTCCTAAGAGAGCATTGGTAATAAAAACATTTGCATCTACAAGTTCAGTTTGTATTGAAGAGGTTAAAGTACAAGGTTTAATTCTTCAGTAAAGTGCATGTCAAAATTATAGTGGCAAATATCACAAAACTAACATGGATGAGAATCTAACTCATGTTCTATTAAAAAATACGTGAAAAGAAAATTTTATCTGTTTGGCTGACAATGAAATCCAGACTTAGCCACTGTTTTTGTCATTTAAGAAAGCTGATTTTTTTAAATGTATGAGAGCAATTGAAGCAACATTTATATTGTAGGAGAAACAGAGTGGGGCAGAGAGAGTTCTAAAGCTGTCAAGAAAACAGTATTTTCAAATTATCAAAAGAATATGTGACTTGATGTCAGATTCTTGACTCTTACCTTCCATGGTCACTAGATAAGTGATCTTGCATAAGACATTTAATTTATATGCACTGAGGCTGCTTGGGGCTAATAACAGCTTCACAGGTTTGTTATGTCAAGTTTGAAACATGAAAATATAAACTATGATGCTGATGCCAATATGTAACTTGGTTTTTAGAACCCAAAGAATTTGCAGTTTTCTTAATAAACACAAGCCTCCTCTGATTAAGAAAAAGTAAAATAAAATTCCCATTTACATGGTTTAATTCATCCTTTAAGAGACCAAAATAATAAACAGATTTATAATCTTGTTATAAACCAGTAGAGGGCACCACCCACATATACTGCTAAAACTAGAATCTAGAAATTGTGTGTCAAGGGAACATTATGAGAGACAAATACTGTCATTTTATATAAGGGATTTGAGCATCTGCAGATTTTGGTACCTTCTGGAACCACTTTCCTATGAATATGGTGGGAAGCTATATTCTGATTTTACCTAGACTATATTGTGTAATACAATGTAAAGAGTAACAGATACATATGTAAACAATAAATATGTTAGACTTTTTTTGTTGTTACCATAAATAAAGCCTACTTTTTATTTAAAGTCTTTTGTGATGGGGTCTAGATCAGAGCATTACTGTAAACACACAGTAGAGTAAAACACTGGAAATTCTCTAATTGCTAAGCTTAGGAAGACTCAAACTTCACAATCAGGTCTTTGAAAATGTTACTGTGAAATGTTTAGAGCAAGTCAAATTTGTAACTCTGAATACAGTGCTTGTACCCTGAGAGAGAAAAGCTGGGGGTTCAGTTATTTTCATGAACTATTTTTTTTATGGTTTTGATGAATGAAATCTTCAAAACAATCAAAACTACTCTGTAAATGCTGCTGTTATTTACAAATCCGACCAAAGGTTCTTTCCTTGAAACATCAACTAAATATTTGATTTTCCTCCATCAATAGGTTTCTATCTTCTACAAACAGTTCTCAGCACGACGGTGATTCCATCATGTATCCCGGGAGAATCTGATGACAACTGCACAGCTTTGGGTAAGCCCAGTTTCATCAATTCCAAGTCAAGGGATTACATAATTTTCACCAAAAATGTAAATATAAATATGTGATGATTAAAAAGGGTGAGAGTATTGCTATATTAATGTTTAAACCACTAATTAATTAGAGTTCTGGAAAAATATATGTTGGAGTAGTGGGAAAGGGATCAGACATCTTTTTATATATAAAGATTTGATTTTAAGAACTCGGGGAAAAAGGAAAATCCTATTTTCTAAAGAATCACCATTAAAAGACACACTGAAAGACTGGATCCCAGGAAAAGAGGAAACAGAAAAAAAGTTAATTTTATATACAGTAGTTTAAAAATTGTGCAAGCACACACGTATATATTTGTTAAGAGGAACAAATGATGTCCTTTCTTACTCAATGTGTGTCAAACATTTTACTAAGGCATAGAGATGCAAAGGTAGGTAACGCATAGTCTTTTCCCATCAAAGACTGCAGTCTCTGTGGTCCAATGGAGGTGGAGGTCAGTTCTGTATTCAGTCTGAGCTATTGAGTCAAGAGTTAGCTTGAGAAAACAAGATACTTTCCACAAAAATATTGCCTTCTCTCTTGTCCCTCACTATCATGCTCTCTAGAAGTTTGATGGGCCTTCCTCCACCACCTTTTCCCTCTTTTTTGGTTATATAGGCAAGAGTATTATAATCAAGATTTTTTAAAATGATAATTTCATAAACATCCCTAACATTTTAGTAACTAAAACATTCGAATGGGAATTTATTTGTAGGTTGCAACACTCTTTCCAAAAAGATTTCTATTTTGGGGAGGTGGGTAGTGGGGATTGAACTCAGGGGCACTCAACCACTGAGCCACATTCCCAGCCCTATTTTGAATTTTATTTAGAAACAGCATCTCACTGAGTTGCTTAGCACCTCACTGTTGCTGAGACTGGCTTTGAACTCTTTTTATTTGAACTCCTGCCTCAGCCTCCCGAGCTGCCCGCATTACAGGCATGTGCCACCTCGCCCCACCAAGATTCCTATTTTTATTGTTGTATTTGCCTAGCAGGAATTTCTAACTCAGAGTTTATCTAGTTAATGCTCAGGTCTCAGTGTAAGAGATGTCAGGAGACTTTGATTTCTTTGATGATAACTTCAACAATTTGGGAACACACACCAAAACAAAGTTTACTAACATAACACTCTATGATAGAATTAGGCTGTCTTGAATTAATTAATGGTTTTAGTTTGGAATTGCTTTTCAGAGTAATGAATTTCAGAGTTGCTTTGAAATTTGGAAAAATAATGAGATATGTTATTTGGAAAAGTGAATAATACGTACTGGGGGGGGTAATGGTGTGTATGTGTGTGTAACTACCTTTTCTATCTATAAAGTTTGTCTTTTGAGTATTAAATCTTCAAGCACTATTTTATTTTGTTTAGTCTATTGGATATATTCATTTGGATTCGGGGGTTTGTTTATTGGTCTAGGGAATGTGATACCTACAGTGGAGCAGTTTTGTCCTCCTGAAAATTCTCCTGGACTGATTGACATCTGACCTGTTTTGTGAAGTAGCTCAGTGATCACTGTTGTGAAAGGATGATTAATGCTCTGAGTCCAAGAGGGCAATAGAATGCTTTCAACTTTCCATTTCCTTCACAGTTCAGATGGAAGACAATCCACGTGTGGCTCAGGTGTCAATAACAAAGTGTGGCTCTGATATGAATGGCTACTGCTTGCATGGACAGTGCATCTACCTGGTGGACATGAGTGAAAATTACTGCAGGTAACATGCCAAAAGTTAACAAAGACAGCGTTTAAGCTGATATTTCTTTCCTTTTGTTTTAAATTTTGAAGTCACCTGTATTTCTGTGGACTGTCAGAATATAGTTGATACAGACTATTAGAAACTGAAGGAACAGATAGTAGTGTTCAAATTGTACAGGTACTGAGGGACGTACAGTGGACAATTTACTTGCTACGATAGCACCTCCACTTTTAATCTTTTCATTGGACTTTTTTATGTTTTAAGAATGGATTCCACCGATTTAGACAAAAAGCACCTAGATCTTACAAAGCTTACAAAACACCATTCTAGGTAACCAGCCCCCTTGGCAGCTAAATCAAAGTGTCATTTTAATACCACAACTTAACCTGAGAGCTCTGTGGAGTCATTTTATCTATGTTGTCCCAACTCTATATTCAATGTTTGAATTCATGTTTCTAACTTTTAGCAGATCTCGCTGGTTTCTTGCATTGCACTATAACACCAGTTCTTATGAAACTAATTCATAACCATGATGTCCTGAAATCATTGATTTTTGTCTTATATTTTTCTTCAGATGTGAAGTGGGTTACACTGGTGTCCGATGTGAGCACTTCTTTTTAACTGTCCACCAACCCTTGAGCAAAGAATATGTGGCTTTGACTGGGATCCTTATTATTTTGTTTCTTGTCATAGTCGCCGGTTCCATATACTACTTCTGCAGATGGTAAGCCAGTGCTTTCTTTATATTCCACTTTCATAAACTATGCAATGCAGACCTACAAACTGAGTAAAAATGTGAACATAGTATTAGAGGAATAAGTCTGCATTGATGATATGTACAGAGACCTTCTAGCTGCAGAACATCTAGATTGCACTTCATTATTGGCTCTGTTACTTATTACTTAAGTGGTCATCTGAAAGTCAAACAGGGAATATCAGTTACTTCCTCTATAAAATACAGACAGAAATTCTTATCCTATAACAACCAGTTTCTTTTTAGTACTGAGTATGATGATTCTACACATGCAAAAGTAAACTAGGAGGCACAATACTGCTATTATCTTTAGATTCCTGTATTTACTTTATGAGGTCAAATTTTTTATTTCATAAAACACAGCTTGTAAATTAATAATCTCCAAATCTTGGCATCTTAAAAGGAAAGGTAGACTTGTAGAAATGAGTTTCCAGGAAATCATAAAATCTTACTGATAGAATTGGTTCAGGTCAGTTCCCTAAACCAGTCATATCCCATTCTCCTATATAATATTGTCACAAGATGATAACTGAGAATGACTAGAGCTGTAGACTGGCAAGGCCAGACTGTGGGACCGGTATGCATTAATTAATAACAGTTACCTTGAAAATGTCTCCTTTTAAACTCCTTCTAATTTTGAAACTGGTACAAATTGTTTAATACATTTTTTAGTTCCTATTTACACATTGTTCAGTAGTGAAGGTTACGAGTGTGCTACTCTTATAAGGTTAAATTTATTTTGCCCATATTTGATTCAAAGAATCCATCAAATAATGCCTTCCTAGTTAGTTATCACAGAATGAAGTGCTCTTAAGAGAGAGAAGAAAAAAGAGAAAGAAAGATGGAAGAGAATGGAAGGGGAAAGAGAGAAATGGATTCTCTTCAGTAAATTTCAGTATTCATGATGATGTTAAGACATTTGAGAAGTCCTTCCATCATTTCCTTCCAGACTTCTTCTACTAAAGAACACCACTCCCTTCTTTAGTCATTTAGTCATTCTGTCACCTTATCCAACTTAAACCCAGGCACTTCTGTCATTTTGGACACATTATGCTAATGTGCCTTTGGAGTCCATATATTTTTTTCTTTTGTTACCATACATTTTTCTTATAACTATTAAGTGCAGTGCTAACAGTTTCATTTCTGAATATTTCCAGGTACAAAAATCAAAAAAGCAAAAACTCAAAGAAGGAATATGAGAGAGTGACCTCAGGGGAACCAGCATTGTCTCAAGTCTGAACGACGCAGGGATGCACAGCATGCCTGGTTAATGTTAATATTCCTATTTTATTAATAATATTTATGTTGGGTCATGTGTTAGGTCAACAGCTGCATATTTTTAATATGTTGAGAAAGTGTTTTTATTTTTGTCTTATTTTTGACAGACTATTTGCTAATATATTATGTGTAAAAATATTTAATACCAAAGAAAAGTGATATTTTTGTAAGAAATAATTTCCTGAGCTAAATGTTTTATTGAAAGCTTCAAAGCTTATATGCTTGCTGCATAGGGCTTAGAAATGAGCAATGCCCAGTTCATTGTTCAGGAAGTGTCGGCATGTGACAGATATATATAATCAAATCAATCTCATAAGTAGATTCTTATCTACTCCTCAAATCAGTGATAAGTGACTTGACTCTGTTATGGTTTGATACATTAGTTGGCACTGCTCTTTCATGTATTTAAAACAGGAATGCAATTGGGATTTGGGAAAAACAAATACAGGTCATATGCTAAACATTGCATATTTGAAATAAACTAAGTTCAGGAAGGATGGTCTCTTCATTCCTATATGGGCTAATTTGATACTTTCCTGCTTGGAGGGTCAGTGGACCATCCCCTATGCCAAACCACAACTACAAGAAACCATCAGCCACCTACCAGATTCTCTTCGAGTAAAGAAAATGGAAGACTTTGTCATCTTGCATGTCAATAATGGGTATTCCAAATCTTCACAATGTTCCACTTTTGTACAACACATCGTTTATGTTGTTAGGTGTTTACGTGAGATCATTGTTGCTCATGAGACAATTAGGAAAAAAATACATCCATGAAGCCAAAATTTGTGCTTCTTTTTAGGGTATGAATTTTCACAGGAGATTTGTTGAAAAATTATAAGAGTAAATCAGAGTCCAAAGTGTGATAAGCTAATTATTATTTTAAAATAGAACAGGAGTTATATATGTTGTCTAAAAACATACATACAGGTATTTCTTTTTCTATTCAAGATAGTTTTGCTTACAGTTTAGTAAGTAGCTTCTTCGAGAACTTAAAGTTATATGCTTAAAAATATTCTGATATAAGAAGTGAAAAATAATAGGAAAAATAAATTATAGTGTATTTTTCCAAATGAAAAACTCTATATGAAAGCTTTTTTAAATGTAGAGACTTAACTACACCTTCCTGTGGAGGCTGAGATGAAAGTACCACCTGCATACTTTTCCCCTGTCATTTGTTTATTTTGTGGAAGACACTGAGATTTCTTCTGCCCTCTGAGGCCTCAAGTGAGTTCAGGGTATTTTGGTCAATTGCATAGTAGTCAGGGCTGTCACCACCTTTGGCTTTCATGGGAGGCTACCTCTCTGAATGCTAAATCTTTTGGTAGCACCTCTGGGTCACATACCAGGTCAGGGAGGATCTTCTTCCTCCACCTTTTTCCTGGCATGTACTAGAGCAACAAAGAGATCATGCGTATATAGACATTTAACTACATATGAGTTCTATTGACCATTGACTTCCAGTCATTTATTGCTCTATTAACTATTAAAACAAAGATAAAAGGAAAACAGAAATCAGTAAGACTTAAAAGTATATTTATTTCATGTTTACTGTAGCTGAAATCAAATGTGTTATATAAGGGCACATTTTAAATCCAGTATGTACTTATTGACACCTACTGTTCAGAAAGTAACAGTACTACCTACATTGCAAGCCTGCCTATTTTCAGTAATCTTGTCTGTTTCAAAGAAAATTTATTGACAAAGAACTCAACTATAATCTATTTCATTAACAAAATCTTTATTGACAATATTTTGGTATTGGTATATTAGTCTATCTTCAGCATCTCAATTCACATTATATAACATGGTACAAGTAGTTTTGGATGTTTTCATCTTTACTAAAAATGTTTAAAAACTATCCCCATAGGAATGGGGTTGTAACTCAGGGACACGGCACTTGCCTAGTATGTACAAAGCCCTGAGCTTGATCCCCAGTACTGCAAACAAACTAATGAACTAACCCCCTGAAAGAGTTTTACATTTTTATTTACAAATACATATTAAATAACGAAAAAGTATAACTCAGATTACATTTTGTGGATGAAAATTAATAAAAAGTAATTGCTTTAGTGAGGATAACGCTGAATAGACAGTCCATGTTTCCTACAGAAAAAAGTATTTGGCTCACTCTTAGTTATCTTCCTCATTTTACAGATTTCTCACTAAATCTATCTTAAAGAAGCTACACACACACACACACACACACACACACACACACACACTCAGTGTACTGAGAACCAAAGCAATCCCAGAAGCAAAAATGCATAATTTATGATCTCCCACCAAGACTACCTAATAACCCAGTAGACACACTCTATAACCAGGACATTAAGTTCTGTGATCAGTACTAAAAGTTTAACCTTAATATTGAGATTTATGCACTATTTGAACATCTGTAATCCAATATAATTCTACTTTCTCCTACATGTTCTTTTGCCCTTATCTCTGTCAAGTCAAAGCAATAGGTACAATGATACACTGATTTCTATTTTTGAGTCCTTGAATGGAGAGTTAGCTAAAATTTAACTGCCATTGGGAATCACATCAATTTTTATTCAGCAAATACCTGTGCCTAATTTATGTTTAATAATAGATTTAAAATCTCTCTGACTCCTGTTGATAATTTTTCATCTAATTTTATTCTGTGGAATTTTGAAAACAAAATGTTTGATTTGCTGGCCAACATTTTCTGACTTTTTCTATTCTTTTGGGAGAAAAGGAAGCATAAACAGTGTTTCTGGAATACCTTTAAAAGTTTCCATAATGATAATGATGTCTAAATTATATCTGCTATTTTAACATGATGATGTTAAATCTAATATATAATATACTGCATTGTTCTTTTTGCCTTTTTTTGCACTCTGTAATTGCACTTTTTAAGTTTGAAGAGCCATTTTGGTATACAGTTTCTATTAAAGATGCTATGGAACATAAAGTTGCACTATATACATTTTAAAGTAACTTATTTGATAACTATGAATTTTATCAGAATACTGAATTGTATCAATTTGTTTGTGTTCAGTATCAACTTTGATAATTGTGTACCTTAAGACATTGAAGGAGAATATAGATAATTTACAAGATATTGTTAATTTTTATTTATTTGTGTTGGGAACTGGCAAAAAACACAATTGAAAAATAAATGTGCATTAAGCACCATCCATAAAAATCTGCACTTTCAATACAGTCTCTTTCTTTTATTTTATTTTTATTTCACTATTTTTTTCCACAACCTATTAAGGGGCTTAAGAGCAGTGGCAGAATTATAATGTGTGTCCATATAAAGACATAATCCTCTGAATTTGCAGAAATAATGAGTCACATTAATTATAAAATTCTAAGTGTTCATATCTTTTACAAGAATATTTTAAAGAATATATTAAAAGAATACATCTGAAAGGAATAATATTCTACTGAGAAGTAGCTTTTTAAGGTATATATTAGCCAGAATTATGCCACATGATTCCCTCAGCTTGTGCTAAGAAACTTGACATATGCTTTCAGAGAAGAAAATAGGGGTCCCCTGTGATGCATGGAGGCATCACTGCAATGATGGCTTCCTTATTATTCTTCTTCAATAACTTGCAGAGTAATGTTTGTGTGTGTGTGTGTGTGTGTGTGTGTGTATGTGTGTTAGTAAGGGTGGAACCCAGAGCCTTGTGCATGCTATGAGTACACTCTACCACTGAGCTACGCCCCTAGCCCTGCCCAGAGAGTACTTTATCCATTCCATAGCTCCTTAGATCCTTCATTAGCCTGCACTGAGGGGCGGGAGCCATGACCATGATCATTTCACAGAGAAGTTAATAACCAGTGGCAATGAGTTGTTAGGAGAAATGAAGTCTTATGACCCCCAATTCCCCTGAAATTCTGACCAGGTCAGGAGCTGCAGAATATTGTGAGGAGTTAGTCTCAAATCTAGTTTAGAATTTCTTTGGGAAAAACAGGAATTCTTAGTAATTAGATAATTAATGGAATCTTACAGAAGCATCAAACTAACTCAGCGCAAAGTCTGAGAGCCTAGAGGGCAAAGGAAAGGAAGTGGACACATTTTTTTTCTTTCTTGGCTTCCAGGATACTACACTCACCTGGTTTTCTACTTAATTCTGAGTCTCTTGCTAGATCTTCTTCAATATATCTCATCCTCCACCACGAACCTGTAACACTGCAGTGTGCCAGAGCTCAGTTCTGGAAATTTTCTTTCTGTGTAGCCCACTCCCTCCTGAATGTACACAGTCCCATGTCTTTAATTGCCATCTATATAACAATTACTCCCAGTCTAGATATTTCCCCCGAGTTCCAGTTGTCTATAGCTAACTACCTACGCCATATCTTCACTTGCATGGTCATAAGAAACCCAATGCTAATATGTTCAGAAAAGGATATTCCCTTAAAACATTTCCTTCTATAATGTTCTCATATCAGTCAAACTCAATTCCACTCCTCTTGTATCTTGGGTCCAAAATATGCTATGTTGTCTGGAAAGTGCTCAGTGATTCATCTTCGAATGACTTCAGACAGATGTCCCCTCAACTTTTACAGTGATAGTAGAAATGGTCATTTTGAAGATATGATGCAGAAGGGAAAATTTCTAAAACACCAGGGTTAGAATATCACAATTTTCAAAAGACAAAATTATAGGTATTGGATTCAAATTGACAAATTAATGAATATAGTTCTCCTCAAATGGTCACAAAACAAAAAATGAATGAATCTCATTCATTAAGTTGCAACATGGATTCATTAAGAATGGATATGAAATATGGATTTGTTATAATATTTTTATGTTGTTACTAGCTTATGGTAATTATCCACCATACAAAACTAAACACAGGTCCTCCATGATTCCATGGAGTTTATCTGATTTCAGAGAAATATTTGGGAAAAGTATTCCACAAATTTAATATGAGCCTACAGTATGATATATCTACTGAGAAAATAAGCACAGCTTAGACTCATTTAACAGGGGTAGCATGAGTGGATCCATTACATCTGACTTGATAATATAGAACTTTCTTTCCCTCTTGTCTTGTCTTTTCCTTCCTTCCTTCCTTCCTTCCTTCCTTCCTTCCTTCCTTCCTTCCTTCCTTCCTTTTCTTTTCTTTTCTTTTCTTTTCTTTTCTTTTCTTTCCTTCCATTCTTCCTTCCTCCCTCCCTTTCTTCCTTTCTTCCTCCTTTCCTGGGGATTAGTCCCAGGGGTACTCTACTACTCTTCTACATCTCTCGCCCCTTTTATTTTTATTTTGAGATAGGATCTTGCTAAATTGTGTAGGCTGGCCTCTAAATTTTTGATCTTCCTACTTCAGCCTCCTAAGTAGTTGGGATTACAGATGTGCACACAACCAGCAATATACTTTTTTTTTTTAAATATTTATTTTTTAGTTGTAGGTGGACAGAATATCTTTATTTTATTTTTTTATGTGGTGCTGAGGATCGAACCCAGTGCCTCCCGCATGCTAGGCCAGCACGCTACCATTGCGCCATGACCCCCCAGCCCAGCAATATACTTTAAATGAAGAGTTTTGCTATGCTCCTGGAGAAAAGATACATAAAAACACAGTGGAACAGTGGCCTTTTCAATCTATTGGAAAAGATGTTTCTATTATCTTTTCAGTTTTGTCCTTTCTTCTAGGGATGCAGGATTGAAAACAAGGAAATATATGTTGTATTCCTTAATCTCCAAGTTGCTATCAGGAGCAGCTCACATTCTTAAAAGAATGATAAAATCAATGCTCTATTAATCAGTCACTCAATATTAATTGAAAAACCTTTTTACATACAGTGATTTATAAGAGATTGTGAAATAGCCAAAAAAAAGTGTAAAATAAACTTAGAAAAGAAATTCAAAGTCATGGGGATATTTTAAAAACTGCAAAACTTTTGTTGTTAGAATTTCTTGATTTCTAAGGGAAAAAAATCCACAGTTCTACCTTAACAAAGAAGAATTTTGTAGGACAGATATGAGAGATTCCATAGAATTAAAAGCCAAAGAATGATAAAATCAATGCTCTATTAATCAGTCAGTGAACTGCTTTACTGTGTTTAGAAATGGTGAACTCCAATCATTTTTACTGTTTGATTGCCTGTGGTCTAGGATAGCAACATATCATTGCCTAGCTCTGAATGTAGACTCACTCCTTGGCTAAGGAAGGGCATTTTAGTTGAGAAAAGCACCAACTTTCATCTAATGGAAAACAACAACAGTGTACTCCAAAGGAAAAGCACAATGCTATTACCAGGGAAGAATGAATGGATTATGAATGGATGAATGACAGAACTCCACCATATATGCCAGAGAGTACCAGGACAGATAACTTAGAGACAAGTGATATCAACAGAGAAGATTTTATTGAAAGACAATACTTCAACTGGATCTTGGAAAGTTAATGATACTTTGATAAGCAAACAAGAGATTGTAGGACATTTCAAATAATCAGCAAATATAGTAACAAAATCATAGAATTAATATCAGCAGACCATCCCTTCAGTAGAAGAGGATATAAGTTTGAGAATAGTTAAGTATTTCACTTGAAGGACTTTCAAAGTCATGCTGAGGAGAAAAGCTTGACATGAATGGATAATAGGGAATCATTTGAAACTCATGATCAGAGAAATAACGCTATAAATTGATGTGGTAGGCAAAACCCCCACCCTAAAGAGATCTGTGTCTGAATCCCTGAAACCTGTGAGTATTTACTTCACATGGCAAAGGGATGTTACAGATAAGAGCAAGGTTATGATGTAGAGATTGGAGGATTCTGGGTTAGCCAGTTAGGCAGATAGGCCCATTCTAACCATGGGAATGCTTAAAAGTGGGGGTATTTCCTGGCTGTGGTCAGAGAGATGTGACATAAGAAGCACTTAGCCCACATGTCTGATGAAGGAAAGGAGTCACAAACCAAGAAATATTGCTAACCTATGGAAGGCAAAAGAAATGGGGCCAAAGATTCTCCCCTATAACCTCTAGAAAAGAATGGAGCCCAGAAGATGCCTGAATTTTTAAGAAGTACCAACACTGTGATTTTAGTCCAAGGAAGCCAATGTTGAACTTCTGATCTATAAGATAATAAATTCTGTTGTTTTAAGTCACTGAATAAATGGAAATTTGTTGTAGCAATACTAGAAATCTACTACAGTTAGTATTTTAAAAGACTGGAGACAGAGAAGCTAGTCAATAGAGTGCTGTGCATAGCTAGGCTGTCAACAGAGGAAGGCTAAGACTAGAATTTTGTCTGAGAGAACAGAGAGTAGCAGGACAAGTTTCATACATCATGGTGGGATAATCGGACATATATAGTTGTTGGATATGGGAAAAAGCAAAGTTGGAAATGATTCAGTTAGGAAAGAAGAAAATTAATCTAGTTTAGGCATGTTGAATCTAAGATAGCAGCTGGGCGTATCTATAGAAATAGCATATTTACTATACTTGGCATTACCTCAGAATAATACACTGTTTCGTAATTCACAAAATACACATCTATTAACTGTTTATGTGCATATTTCCATGAGATTAATAATTATTACTTACAAGAAAACACAGGACTGGAGGTATAGTTCAGTGGTTGAGTGTATGATTTGCATGTACAAAACCCTGGGTTTGATCCTTGGCATTAAAACAAACAAAACATGAAAAACACAATATAGTCTCCAGAAAGGTCATGATTTGCAAAATCACAGAAATCACAGAAGAGTCCAGAAGTCTCAAGTCCCAAGTCACTATCTTAGAGGTGTCTTTCCAGTGCAGAGTTCGGGTATATGGTTGTGACTAAAGCTCTAATGGTGGGAACTCCCCACCACAGAGACCATGGATGAAGCCAGTAAAACACTTCAAGTTAGACACTTTTAAGAAGTGATAGTATGGGGAGAATGTAAAAAAAAAAAAAAGAGAAACCAAACCAAAAAAAAAAAAAGTGAGTCTTAGGAAGTGTTTTTGTTTAAGGAATTGGTAAAAGAAAGTTTTCAAGACAAAATAAATGGTTAAATATTTCATTCAAGCATTCAAATACTTATTGAGGGTCTTATGCTATATCTTGAGAATAAGTGATATGCAAGATGGACAAAACCTGAAATTTATATTCTATTAAGAAAAGAGAAAATAAATATTAATAACAATAATAGTGGCAAACATTTACATAAAGCTTACTTATATAGAGCTTCATTGTTAAGCTTTTTGATCAAAACTTGATAAATCCTTGCAACAATCCTATGACATGTAACTATTTCCATAAGATGTGTTTCCTTTCTTTTCTTTTCTTTTCAGATGAGGAAATGGAAGCAAAGTAATTTGCCTAAGATTTCTTTGGTGGTGATGAAATAATAAGATAGTAAAATAACATACCATGATTTCAGGGTGGCTTTAGCTAGGGGGATCAGGGAAGTAGCTCTACAGAGGTGATAAATGAAGAGTGATAGAGAGATGAGACAACTTGGCCAAATGTGTGGAACCAAAGTGTTCTTGGACTGGAGTACTAAAGGCTCTAATGTGTCAAAGGTTTTAAGATCAGTGTGGGCCAGAGCATGCTCTAAGGACTGTGGTAAGAGAAGTCAGAGGGTCAGTTGAGAGTAGAAAGTGTGGAGCTTATAGGGCTTTGCTTTTAATTATTAAAAATGCAACCTAAATTTTCAAAGGGTTAGAGATAGGATGGTAATGGAATTTGTATTTCAAAAAGACCAGTCTGTCTGTTCTGTGGAAAGCAGACTGAGGTGGGGCAAGACAGAAACCAATTCATTCACCTCAGTTACAGCAAGTCTGAGACAAAGCTGGCGGTCGCGGAGGTAACGAATTGGGTTGAATTTGAGGTATTTCTAACATATGCTTTAAATTAACAGGATTTGCTTATAGTTATAACCAAGAAGGCACTAGGAAAACATGACAACCCAGGAGAAAAAACAAAAATATCCATGATGTACACCAATAGTCAACACTGTTGAGTACAAAAGAAACCTAAAAGGAACACACACACACACACACACACACACACACACACACACGGGAAAAGAAAAATGCCCCTTTTGGCTTTGCTTCTCAATATCATGAAGTTTAAAAATGTGTGTCTAAGGGTGGTGGAGAGGAAAGCCAAACTGCACTGGGTTAAGAAGGTGGTGGCAGTGGCTGGTAGAAAATACTAGAATCTTGTCTGGGAAAGAGGACAATGTCAAGTTCTCAAGTGTTCAGTTGTTGACTATACAGATTTTGGATTAGCCAGTCTTTCTGATTTTTCTCTTTGGACTTTTTTGTGTTCATTAAAATCTGTAGTAAAGTTAAGTTGACCCCAGGAAGGAATACCCATTGGATTCACTCCTAGCCTTCTCTGGCATTCATATCACAGATAACTGAGAGCTGGCTCTCACCCTAAGTTTCAGGAAAGGAACCAATGCACGTGAGTCATATGCTTACATAAGATGCAGTCTAGATTACAGTGGGAGAATCTGGTTGTGGGAATATAAATAAGCCCCTTATCAGTGGGCAGGGCCTCTTTATACATGGGTTGGGCTATGGAACAGAAAGCTGAACTAAAGAACACTCACAGGAGCTACACTGAAAATTTATTCCCCCTCCAATGCACATGATGGCTCCTGGGCCTGTTGGTGGTGTCGTGTAATTTGGAAATTATGAGTAGGAGGTTTCAGGTTAATGGACATAAATCTCAGTTGACTTTTCAAAGGTAACAATTTGCTGTCCTTGATATGAGACTGCAAAGCCTAATAATAAAGAGCTGCATTACGACATCATTTCTGCTTTTTTAATTTGTGTCTTCAAAGACTCTCCAACTCTAGAGCCTCTGCTGTAGTATTCCTTAGGCAGGGGTCCAATCCCCAGTAGTTACGTGCTTGACATGTGATTTCTTTTCTGGCCATTTATCATTCTCCAGTGCTTCATAGAAGAGTTCAAAATTTATTACTGATAAAATGATGATAATGAATCATTCCTCATTGGGACCATCATAGGTTATAGGAAAGTCCAAAATTAAGACTGTAACATAGATATTTTCTGAATTTAAGCCCACACTATCTGAAATTTGAGTCTAAAGTAACATGTAAGAAACCGACTGTGGGAATTAAATCACAAGAGAACTGAAATCCATTGAAAGTCCTTGACACAGAGAACATTTAAATTCAGTTTATAACATAAAGAAGAATACTTTTGCCAGATATTAATCAGTTTTATAGCATTTTCTTGTCACAGTGTGCAGCATGTGGTTTGAGGTTTGGGGTATATAGGAAACAAATCCTATAGTCCATGAGTCTTTACAACAGCCATACATCAGATCACAGCAACGGAAAAAGAATTTCTTGGGCATGCATTACACCAACGGATATTCCCAGGGTCAAGCTCCAAGCGTCACTTACCAGCATCAGCAGCTGGGTCCTGTGTCATTGGAAAGCAGTAATGTTATGTGGTGTTTGTGCGTGCGTGTGTGTGGTGTGCGTCTATGGTGTTTAACATGAAACTGAGGGTCTCATAAAAATTTATGGCTACTTCTGCCATTTTTTTAAAAAAGGCATACTCTAAACTCCAGAAAAGTATTTGTTTGTAGAAGTTTTTGTTTTAGTGTTTGATTTAACTAAGTTTTAAATTCCTGCCAAATAAAAATAAGCTTAAAGGTTATTCTTATTCCTTTATACCTTAAAGTTACCACTATTAACATTTCAATTTCTAGTTTTGCAGCCTTTCCTGTGTGCCTGATTGTGAGTATGTTTACATGCATATATATATATATATATATATATATATATACAGAAATGAAGTCATTGTTGATGCATCATTTTCTATCTTGTTTTTATCACTTAGCAATAAGATATTATTGTTCAATAGCATTTTAATGACAACATGATCCTAAAACAATGCTATATTACTAGATGCAAAAGTTTGCAATTTTCCATAGTTGTACATAAGTTTTGGTGAATACATTTGTAACAAAATCATGTACCTGTCATGATTATTTTCTTAGAACAAGTGTCCAAAAGTGAAATTACTAGACCAAAGCTAAGAATATGTAAAATTTGCTTTCAATATAATTCTCAGCAATTACCTTTTACAAATACAGATGAAAAAATTTTAAATGTCTATGAATACTGCTAGGAGACCTGGCAAGTGATTTAATTACCAGTTACCCTTTCGTGATAGGTAAACTAAAAGGTGCCCATGGGGAGAGACTGTCAGTAAATGGAGACCTTTGAAAAACCCATGACAAGTTTGTGGAGCTTACTTTTATAGTTAAAGACAATCAGAACATTCAACATATGCTCATAAAAATGAGACATTTTATTAATTAAAATGTCTCCCACTTGAAGAACTTTCACAATGTGCCCTCAAGAATTAATGGCTAGACTGTTTGACCAACAATGAACATTCTGACTTTTAAGTAGAGAGTGGTTGCCATGGGACCTGGTCTCCATGAGACTTGATCTCCAAGAAATTTTGTAAAATTTTCCAAATCAGCAGAATCTAGCAATGACTCACCTGCTTAGAATCCCACCCCTTCATCCACAAAAATAATATATATATAATATATTATTTAAATAAATAAATAATATATATATGTATATATATAAAACAAGAGAGCTCAAACTTTGGGCACATCACTCATCTTCTTTTTTCTGAAAGCTGAGGGTCTCCTGCACTCTCTCTGAGTGAATTTCCTTGCTGTTCTCAAGTAAATCTTTGCCTGTGCCTCGCTTATTCTTTCTGTGATGAGTGGCAAGCACTTGGTTAGTTCCAAGCTGAGGTCCTCCTCTTTTTGGACATCCTTGAATCCCCATTGGTGACATTATGAGCTTTTAAGCCCTCTTGCTTCATCATTCCTTCTGTCTTTAAACAATATAAAAATATTTCCAGATAGCATGTATCTCTGCCTTTGAATATTTCAGTGTTTATTTCCTAAGAAAAAGAGTATTCTCACATAACCATAGTCAAATTTCTAAAACCAGAAAAGTTAGCAGAAACTGAATACGTATTCTAATACTCATTCCACTAAAATGTCAACAATTGTGCTAACCCTGTCCTTCATAATTATTTCTTTTTTCTCATCCAGAATCCAATTCAGGATCATGGATTGCATTTAACTGTCAAGTTTCTTTAATTTCCTTTAATCAAGAACAGTTCCTCAGCATTTCTTTGTATTTCTTCATCTTGATCTTGACATTTGTAAAGATCACAGCACAGCTCTTTACTGAAAGGTCCCACATTTTATTAAATTCAGGTTATGCTGCTTTGCAAGAAACATACTAGAAATAATAGCATATCTCTTACAGTAATTATATTATAAACCTTAAATACTGGTCTATCAAAATATTGGGATATTAACTTCGATTACTTGGTTAAGATGAAATATGTTAGGTAGCTCAACTAGAAAGTTATTATTTTTTCTCATAATTAATAACTAGTTTATGGGAAGTATCTTTGGACTCTGTAAATATGCTGTTTCCTGTCAAGATCTAACCCACTGGTTTTTAACATTCACTAATGAGATTTTGAATTTTATTATTTGGCAGTCTATTGTGAGGAAGAAACTTTTTCTAGAGCTTTATTTATTTTTATCATTATGAACTTATGAATGCTGCTTCTACCTCTATTCATAAATTAAAAAGAAGGGGACTTTCATATTTACATTATAATCCAGACTAAGATGCAGCCAATGCTCAGGAACCTAGAGTCTGCTGTTTAATCTAGAGTATGCTATGTTAACACCTTTGTGTTGATATTTCCTCATCTTGGTAGGGATTCTACCTGATAGGGTTTAATGAATTAATACATTCATTAAGGATTAAGGTAAGGATTTAATGAATTAATACATTCAAAATGCCTAGAACATTACTGGTGGATACTGAATGCCTAATAAGTGCCATCTGCTAATAGTATTTCAAAAGAATATAGTTTCGTGCAATTGGTGCTTAATTGCAAAAAATTATAAATTTAAATCACTTGTTCAAATCACTTCTAGTTACTTCTAAATTACATCCGGCATGATTGCATTTTCTCTCATATAATTAAACCAGCTGTGCTCTCGTGTTTGCGATGTCTGATAAGTTTTAGCAATGCATTCCTAACTTTTGTCCGACACACTGGGCAACAGAAAGCAGGGATATGCACAACTTCCCCATAGCTTGCATGAACAGTGGGAGGTGACGTCATGGAAAGCTGGTGGCTGAAGCACTTCCTTTTTTTTTTTTTTTTTTTTTTTAATTTTAATTTTTATTTATTTTTCTCAAAAGTTGCATTTAAATACATGTTATCAAACATAACAGAAAAAAAACAAATTTTCAGAAGCTGTACGCACTATTCACTGAAAACATTTGTTGAGGCAAATAGAAAAAAAAATTATTACGCCCCACGCAAGAGTCTCACTCGTGTGTGTGAGCACAGGAAAGCACTTCCTTTTAATGGGACATATGGTCTCTTGGCATCAGTATAGCGGCAGAAGGCGGTGGAGTATCCTCACCTCTTGTGGCTTGCTGTCATCTCATGTGAATAGAGAAGACTCAGGGCCATGTTGGTGGGGAGCAGTTGCTGCTTCTGTTTTAGAAGCTGCAGTCCAGGCATGGGAAGAGGAAGCACAGTAGTCTGTGAAAAATTAGAAGAAATTGAGCTGGAGGGACCAGAAGTAAAAAATGTGAAAATGTCTGTAAAGATATTACTCAAAATCCTAATTTTAAGAGCACAAGCTTAGGTACCACATAAACTTCCAGTGAATAAGGAATAAATTTCCACTTAGAATATAAGTTGATACTGACTTTTTGAAAATCTGTCTCATAAAACATAGCATGAATATTCAGCTGGTAATTGTCGTTAGGAATCCATGCTGAAGAAATATTCTGAAATTCATGTAAAGGATTTGTTCTTTATTTTTGTTTTTATGTTTTTGGTACTGGAGATTGAACCCAGGGGCACTTTACCAATGAGCTACATCCTTAGACCTTTCTGTTTTGTTTTGTTTTTTTATTTTAAGAGTGTCTCACTAAGTTGCCGAGGGCCTCACTAATTTGCTGAGGCTGACCTCAAACTTGTAATCTTCTTGCCTTAGCCTCCCAAGTTGCTGGGATTATAGGTATGTACTACTATGCCCGGCCATGTAAATATAAATATAAACATAATGAGTAATTGTGCTTATTATTATATTATTTATAATGACAAGAAGGTGGAAACATCCAACTTTGAATGAATAATGAATCTACAAATAATGAATCTACAAAATGAAAATAATGAATACAAATAATGAATAATGAATTTACAAAATGAAAATAATGCTCATGTAAATAGTTTAATGACTGGGGAATGCTCGCTGCTTAATGTTGAATAAAAAAAATTAAGATATTAACTGTGTTAGTGAGTTGTCTGGGGGGCAAATAATTGGGGCACGATGTCTGTGACAGACCAAAGAGAAAGAATAAGGGCAGCAGTGGTGAGAACAGATTTAGCATTGTAGCTCTGACACCTGTAGGAGGAAAGTGGAAAGAAGAATTGAGTAAGAGGAGACAGGCTATGGCCCTGAGAAAGTCATGGCCTGTAAGAGTGCTGGCACAGAGATGGCTTGCAGAGGACCCTACTTTGGGTAGAAAGTGCCATCCCCAGTCCTTGCTGCCATGCTCAGTCATGTGCTGGGGGGCCTTTGGAGAACGTGGAGAGCTGAGCACTCTCCAACACTGTGGCCAATTTCAAAGAGGCTGTAGCTAAAGATTGTGGCTCTCTCACTCCTCACAGTTGATTGACAGGTTCTTTCTTGATGAGAGATCTGGTGGTATACCTCCATGCTGCTGTAAAAACTAGTGTGATCCTCTTGTTGAGAAATAGTGAAGGGGGGATAAGAAAAAATAAGGCTTTAATTGATTTCTTCTGGATTATAAAAATATGAATTTTGTAAAAAGTCATTTACTTGTCTTGCAAATTTTTATAATAAACATATTTTTACAATAAGAAATTTGACCAAAAAAGAACTAATGTGAAAATGAGTATGAAAAGGGATAAAATATTTTCCCTCCATCCATCTTAAATCAATTATTTTTAAAATTTGCATCCATGGGCTATATACTCTCACTTCCCTTGGCTAGGCCAAGAACAATGCACAGTTCTTCAGTGATTAGCAGAGAAATCTGAATGTTCAGTGAATCATTTCCTAAGATGTCATGAGACCTTTTAAATAATACTTTCAGAATGAAAAAATTTTAAAATAAATATTAAAAATATTAAATCAAAATTTACCATAGTCAGTAAGTCCCAACTTTCCTCTTCACTCTCCCAATGAGTAAAAGAACAACACAAAATCACTTTGAAAAGATTTGTTTGCTTTTATTTTGAAAGTAAACATAAAATTTGGAAAACACAAAGAGAAGAAAAAATTCCTCTATTGTTATAAAGCAAGGTAGCCATATCATTCTTTTCTGTATTCAATTTTTCTCCTTCTGGTAATTAATGACGCTTTCCCAAAAAACAACATGACCAGGAACAGATTTTTTTCAGGTCAGTTCTCAAGATAAATTGGTTAAAAGGTGACCAAGTTCACATGGTAAACTAAATCCATTAATATCTTATTGAACTGGTCAGGACTAAGATAATTCTGTTTAGCATACATTAAAAACTACTAATTCTGTTTAGCATACAGCAAAAACTACTAATAAGAATATTAATGGGTAGGAGTCTGAGGTTAAATTCACTTAACCACAACTTTGTTAAATAAGTACTCATTTGCTGTATCAATGCCCGGCAGTGAAAGTCCATTGGGAGCACACACAGGCTCAAATGAAGTGATGTTTATTAGCTCTGTTGCTATAGCAGCAAAGGAAAACACCCACTGCAGGGTACTTTTGGGGAAGGGAGTTAAAAAGAAATGGTTAAAGTGTCTGGGACTGGGCTGGATGACTTTAGGAAACTTTAAGGAAGTAAGGTTTTGTTCTGGATTGAGTTCTGTCAGAAAGCATGGCCAATTCAATAATGATCTCAAAAAATTTTAAGAGGCAGAAGGAAGGTTAGAAGCTTAGAGGCTCAGATGCCTTCAGTAAAGAAATAGTAGTCACTCACATCAGCTGGGAGAAGAGTACCTTTGTTTATTTTTGTGGCTGTGTTGAATCCTTGTCTCTGTGTTCATGCATAATTGGAAAGTTCTTTTATTTTTGTCATGTTCTATCCTGGCCATGGGATGGCCCTCTCTGTCTCTTCTTAGTTTCCTGTGGGTATAGTCTATGTTTAGTGGGAAACACCACGATCTAGTTGTCAGCTGTCAGGGATTTTTTATTTTACTTTTACTTTCTCAAATATTCATACATTCGACAAATATATATGCGTTTCATGATGCACCTGGCATTATGTGAGGTATGAAGACCAGATTGGACAATAAGACAGCCAGGTGCAGTTCAAGTAGCAATTATCATGATCCAGGGTATGGCTTTGCAATCAAAGTGCCCAGGTTGAACTCCCAGAGTTACTATCTACTGTCTCTCTGGACAACTTATTCAATATCATTAATTCTCAATAAATCCATCTCTAAATGAGAATAATAACAGTAACTCTCTCAGGAAATTGATGTTACTGATGTTAAGCAAGTGTTAGTTATACTTATCATTATCATTAAGGAGATAGCTTTTAAATAAGAAATCCCAAAGCTATTAAATGCTATGAAAGAGGAATCACAGTATTAGGGTAGCATAGACCACAGGGATCACAGTACTGGGGTGGTGTAGACCAGAGGTACCTAAACGACTCAGGGAATCAAGGAAGTGTCTCTAAGGATAAAACGTTTGAAGTGAGCCTTAGGGCATTTTAGTTAGGTGGAAGGCTTGAGAACAGAGGGGTTTCCTATCCAGGCAAAAGAAGGAATTAGAGCAAAGATTCTGAGATGGAAAAGAACAGGCCACATTGGAAGTCTTGCAGGTAACTAACCCTGGATGGTCATTCTCCATCGGGAGGAGTGGAAGTGGGAGATCAGACTGGTGAGGTGGGCAGGGCCAGCTCAGGCAGCACCTTACGGCCATATTAAAGATTTTGGACTATGTCTGACACCAACAACAACAGTGTCGTCCCTCACCAGACACCCTTTACTGGAGCCACTGCTCAGCATTAAGGGGACTCGATTTTAATCTCTTTACTCCCTTCCCTGTCTCCCAGACAGACTTCAGCTGAAGATGAAAGGGTTTGCATTGCTAGTTTTGTCAATTAGCAAGGCGCTGATTTGTACCCGGTGTTGGCAGTGTGGGGTTGTGTTGAGTGGGTAGGGGACTGGTGGGGATGGAAGAGGAGCAAACCAAGAGAAATGAAATCTGTGGGCAAGTTAGCTCTTCCAAGTTCCAGATAGTGGACTATAAGACACTTTGCTTTTATCCCTTTATCCAAGAATGTTTGATGTTACATTTAGGCTTTGAAGTTTTGTCTAGTATTCCATAAATTTTCTTTGTTTTAATATGTGTGATTTTATTGTTGCTGCTGATGTTGTTTTGGGCAATCCCTATAATTCACTTAGCTTCCAAGTAACTTAATAGGCATGGGATTACCAGAATGCAGCTAAATAGTCTAAAATACAGAAGTAGATTGTTTTGCAAATTGCATATTGACATCTAAAAAATTAAGTCATGAAAGGGAAGAAAGTGACTCAAACAAACCAAGATACTACACTCCCAGAATCCATGGGCTGTACAGCAGGAGGAATGACAGAACAGGAATTCAGGACATACATAATTAAAATGGTCAGTGACTTAAAGAATGATATAAGAGAGCAAACCCAGTCAGCAATAGATCACTTTGATAAAGAGATTCGTAGGCAAATACAGGAAGT